>JAVYIG010006468.1:0-117535 GCA_035222895.1 Strongylocentrotus droebachiensis
AATGAACACAGAATCGAGTCTAAACTTATACCGTAATAACCATTCGGTATATAATATTTTACCCAACAAACATGACATTTTTTGTATGTCCCCATTTTTCAAATATTAACTAAATTTTACAAATTTACTAAGAATGTACGATATTATAGGCCTACGACACATTCTTTGTAAAAAAAAAACCTGTTGATTTGTCCTTCATCAATTGCTTCTTTGTTATTGTTAACTTTGTTATGGCAAAATATGCAACGTTTATAACCCTGTCCATCAACATTTGATTATGACGTAAGCCCTAATACATAAGTCCATGAATGCCAACATTCGAAAATCAATTCTACCGGATCGAGTTGATTTCTCGAAAGTTTTCTTTTGCGATCGTGTTCTTCTTGACGTTTTTAAACTGCTTCCTTCATTTCTTGTTCCCAATATTCCTCTTCTTTATTTCTTCTTCATCCTTTCCACCTTCTTCTTTCCTTCTTTCCTATACTGCCTTTTTTCGTTCTTACTCAGTCCTTCTCTTTCTTTTCTTCTTCTCTTTTTCATCTTCTTATCTATATCTCCTTTATTCAATTCCTTCTTCGGAAAATGAAAAATATTTGTGATATATAGGCTCTGATCCTTTAATACCAAAGATCGAGCTTATAATTTTGATTGAGGCTGTAAACTTGTTAAAGTGAAACCTGGTGTGACAAAGTAAAAACAAAATAATTATTGTGATAACTATTCTTCCTAGAATTTGAACAAGAGATGGCGGTCTTGTAATCCTAATACTAATGCGAATTATAAATAACAGACAAGTTTAGCGCATAATAGGTTTTTGAAGACATTGTAAATAGAAGAAGAAGAAAAAAAAAAATAGCTAGAAGAAAAGAAAAAGAAGAAGCGGAAGAAGAAGAACAACAACAACAACAATACAACACAAAAATGATAACAACATCAACACTAACAACACCAATAAGAAGTAAAAGAAAATAATTATGTCCGTAAAAAAACGTTTGCAGACAAGAAAGAAAAAATCGTTAATTTCTGACGATGTGGGGAGCGATGCATCTCCGGAATTGTTCAATATGTATATGATTGTTTATGATTTGCGATTTGTTTTTGTTTTTTTGCGAGACGCATGTTAAAAATAAATGCAATTATATAGAAAATAAAAAGAGCACGTGGCAAAGTACAAAGGGTATTTATCAGACGTGAAAATGGGGCGCTCACCCGGGATGAAAAAGGCACTTATAATGGAAAATGGGCATTTGTCGACGGAAAAGAGGCAACCATCAGATTTTGATAGGGGCATTTATGAAAAAGGGATAGGTTCCTTATAAGAAAGGAAAAGGGGCACGTATCATTGTTAAAAAGGATAATTGTCTGAGGTGAAAAGGGGCACTTATCGCATCTGAAAAGGAAAATAAGCATTTGTTAGGAAGGGAAAGGGGCACGTGTCAAAATAAAAGCTAAAGGGCTGTTATTAGAGATGAAAAGATCACTTATCAGGAGGAAAAGGGGCACATGTCAAAATAAAACGAGTATCTCCCAGAATTGAATGGGGTCATTTACCAGACATGAAAAGGGGCACTTATTAGAAAGGAAAGGGGGCACATGTGAAAATATAAAGTGCGCTTATCCGAGTTAAAAAGGGGTAGGCCTAGTTATCAAAAAGTAACCGGGGGCACTTATTACAAAGGAAAAGGGGCAATTGTCAATGTAAAAGGGGGACCTCTAAGATTGGGGCATTTATCAAAGGTGAAATGGGCACTTAACAAGTGAAAAGGGACGCTTTCGTACCTGAAAAGGGGCACTACTAGAGATTAAAAAGGGCACTTATGAGAATGGAAAATGGACACTTATTGCAAAGGAAACTGGGAACATATAGGTGGAAAGGGGAGGAGCACTTATCAAAGTAATAGGGGTACTTTTTTATGTAAAAAGGGGCGCTTCTTACAAAGTTAAAGGGGCACTTTTGGGGTACTTGAAAAAGTAAGGGGGGCACTGCTCCCCCCCCCCCCCCCCGACCGCGCCGCCTCTGAGGAAAGGGAACACCAAAACAAAAAACGAATACCCAAAACGTTCAATCAATGGAAATATACTGAACAAATTGAAGGGAAAAAAAGATAAATCAAGAAAGAAAAGATGAAATTCGAAAATGATCGGGCGAATAAATGAAATAAACAATAAAAGACATACAATAAATAAGAGAAATGGAAACAATCAGTCCAAAGCGCCTCCAAAGCTAATCCATGCATGGTAGCATATGAAGAATGGTGTCATATCTCCTGAAATTTCTGCCGCACCTCAACATCCTGGACAAACAATGAGAACATGTAACAGCTTCCATTCAAACCAGGGAAATTCAAAATGGCAACATTGGTTGGCTTCCAAATGCTCGCAGAACCGGCAAATAATATGAATCTTCATGGAGAAGAGCAGCCGAATTCAAGTAAGTCGAAGCTGCAAAATTATCTTACCATATTAAACAGCTATTTATTATTATATATGCTATTAATTTACTAGGGGAATGGTCGTTTGGTATTGGATCGAGCTCGGCCTCCCGTCGTTTCGATATGCATGCAACGGGTACGGCTAAGGGACCATTGCCACCCCCATCGCAGGCCTGGCTCTACCGCACCGTAGCGAAGGGGTTCGTACACAGCTGCGGAGCTATAGCGCATAGCGCTATGCCTGACTGAGTGTGATGATGATGCACCGTCTTTTCGTTTCAGAGCTCAGCTCGTTGTCCGCTGCCAATCATAATAGCAATGTAATTATGTTTTAATGATGTGTTATGATTGATGATTGGTTGATTGGCATCATTGATAAAAATGATAAAGACGATGATGACCATGAATGATGGATGTCGGATGATAATTGAGTCTTGACTCACTCACTCTTGAGATGATGACGAGTTTGAAAGTTTTATTATTTAATTGATGTAAAAATAATTGACCTGCTTGAGTGTTGGCAAATTTATCCAAATGGCAATTCTAATTGGAGGAGTTTAATTTGATCTGGACTTATTTTATTGCCTATTGTTATTCAGTTATGATAATGAGGCTCTCCATCTTGTTGCAAAACAAAATGAGTCTAAACTTGTCATTCTTATGCTTTGCCTTTATTCAATTTATCTTGTAATTGTAACGTTTTTAACTTTGAGTTACTTTAAAGTTAAAGGGCATTGCAGGGATTTGCAAGGGGGATATCTCAAAACTTGTGAAAGGGCCTAAACCTATTAATATAACTTAAAACTTTCCTAAAATTGTGGTGGCAAACTATTAATTACTAGCGAAATAAGCGAAATTACAATCAATTTTCCTTTTCAAATAGAACTTTTGCATCTGACACATGGACAGTGTTTTATTCACCCCATTTGTTATGTTCAAAATGAGGTCTTCAATTCTCATACTCATTGAGAGAAAATCTTATGATCTGAAATATATGCTATTATTAAACTCATTTTGCTGCTACCCACACATTTTGAGATAACTTTTTGCAGGCTTCCAAAATATTTTCAAAGATGCTTATGGCTTTTCATCATTTTTAAGTCTAACTTAGAGATAAGTTCAACTTAGGATCTTTGTGAAACACCCCCCCCCCCCCCCCCCCAAAGTTCCAAATCCCCAACAGGGGATTTACATGACGTAAGTTAGGAAATAAATGATGATTGCATTATTTATTATTTGTCAGCTCCCGGCCCATTCCGAGCCACCAAGATGTGGAACGCCATCGTCGATCACCTGAAGACCGCCGTGGATGTCCGAACCAGGAAGCACATGATGAGGTCATGCGAGGATTGCTTCCTTGGGTCAGATGCAGTGGATGTGATCTGTGACTATCTGGAGAGGGAAAACTCTGACGTGAAAGACGTCACGCGAGAGAAGATTGCAAAGCTGTGTCAGGTATCAAAAGCCCATCAATTCAATTCAATTCAATTCAGTATTTATTCAATTCCGTAATAAAATAGTAACATCATCATACAGTAAATATAAAAGAAATAAATACATAATTATTATTAAAATAAGGAATTTGGTTCCTGTATAAAAACCTTAGTGGGTTTGTCTGGACAGCCACCATAAACAGTAAAACTAGTAATAGAATCATACAAAATAAAATGTGAATAGACAAAAACAACAACAAAACAAAAGAACCAAAAAACCAAAACAAAACAAAACATATCCATTTAAATTCTTCCAGTTATTGATTTTATTTTTAATGAATTCTTACATTGTATGCAGAATTTGTATTCATTTAGTGGGTTTCATACTCATAGCGGATATGTTTCATTGTTTTAATGAGGATTGAAGCTACATGTAATTGCTATTCACGGCCATGGTCCGAATCACTACAAGATGATAATGAAACTTTAAATGAAAAATTTGAGATATTAGTTACTATTACTGATTTGAAAATAAAATCGTAAAATAAGCAGTATTTGTACAAAACTAATACGTTATCCATATTTAATTCTACAGTATTCACAACAGGTTAGAATTGTCAGATTACGCTTGGTGCAGGTGCTTACACTACAACAAGAAAGAAAAGAAAAGACATCATGAAATTGCATTGTAATGTGTGAGGTATTCACAAATACCCTGAATACCCTGAATACATTTATTAGGGATGGGAGGGGGGGGGGGGGGGGGTGTCATCTGTAGGGCACTTTTTGCATTGATATGGTAATGATTGTCTGGTTTACTTTTTCTTACTTTGCATTCTTTTCTTTTCAGTATTTTCTCGACCAAAACATCATGGAAGATGCACAAGCCTTCTGGAACATTGGCCACAAGAGGGCAGTATTTATGGACAGCAACTCACAATATTACAGGTAAACGCGTGCTTTGTTTATATGGAACAGTGAACAACTACAGTGCGTCCCCCAAAGAACTATACACTTTTGAAATGGCTGCCGAATAAAAAAATATATGATTCTGGGGGGAAATTTTCATACCCTTTACAACAGTGAGCAGTGCTCACCCAAGCATGAATTATTTTTGGACTTTTTGGTGTCAACTGTCATATTAAAGTTGAGTTTATGAGCTTTCCATACATATAAAACTTTTCCCCAGAATCATATATTTTTTTATTCCGCAGCCGTTTTAAAAGTGTATAGTTTTTTTGGGGGACGCACTGTATATTATGGTAAAGAGAGATCTTATCTGCAACCTGCATTTGTCCCTTTCTTTGAAATTGCAAATAAAAAATTAGATATATCATTATAGTTTGATTTTGTTCATTCAATATTATTAACTTCACTACTCGACTAAAATTTAAAGTAGTTCCGTTATCTCTACAAGAAATATTAGCAGTTAAAATTCATAAAAGATCAAGCCTATTATTGACCTCATTTGAACTTTCAAATATATTCATCATATGTGAAATTGTGAATATTATTCATCAAATTAGAAGGAAAAGAAAAAAGAGCTTCAAGGCAACTTTAATAAGTATAATGTATATAAATCTCACAGTTTTGTAACAAAATAGAAAGTTGGGATAGGTGATGCAGGATTGCAGAAATCTCGCTCTTATACTATTTGCAAATTTTAAGAAACTCCTGTGACCAAAAAAGTAATCGTTTCCACTGGGTGGATATTACTGCCACAGGCAACATTTGTAACTCAAGCATTTACAAATATTTCTGAAGGGAGATTATTTTGTTTGACTTCTAATGTCTCTTCAGGTTTACAAGTAAAGATGGCAATGAGGAACCATCACAAGAAGAAAGAGCTGCATCACAATTCGAATCCAGTGAATTTTCACCTAGCAATAAATCAAAGGCGTGCAAAAGGTAAGAGAAGAGTTCTGCCCTCAAGAAGAGAAATGTGTGTTAGGATTTTCTTAGCCATTGGAAAAACAAATGTTTTAAAATATCAAGTTTATTTGTCCTCTTTTTATTGAGGTTTTATCCTCAATGCAGAGGCTCATTCAGATATCAAACAATAAACTGGGGCAGTTTTTTAAAATAATATGCAAATGAGTGGCAACCGGGGGCAACAAAGGTCCTAAGTTTCATATCTGAATGAGGCTTTAGTATCACAAAGATTGAACGACTACTACATACTATAAAATCAATGTGATACAAATGGAACATGATATATTTTAGCATGACACATTCTTCAAAAGAACAAAAAGATGTATTAGATTGAAGGTCATGAGAAGATTTCATTGTCAATAATTGAAGTGAACACGCACAGCATTTGATGTGTAAATAAAAAGGGATCTATGACTTAAAAAGATATAATTGGTCATGAAAGTTTGTGAACTTTGAATTGAATTTATTCAACACTTTTGTAAAAACATTCAAAGTCAAAGAATACAAGACTTGAATGTTGACAAAGATGGCAGAAATAGTGACATTCTAAACTCTATCTTTGTTTTCTTTTCCATTACCAGGAGAGCAAGCATTGACATGTTACAGCAGCCCTTTGACAGGAAGAGAAGGATACGCCACAGCATTGGCTTAGGAAGAACAGCAAAATTTGATCGCAGGTATGATGTAACAAAAGTTCTTGGCTTCCGTCCCCCTTCTTTTCAATTTTATTCAATTTTTTTTTTTTTACCTTGCTTCTTAAAACGGGACAAAGGATTATTGCGACCTGGAGGAACAATTTAGATAGATTTTTGATATTCTTTTCATAGTCCCAAAGTCTCCCTCATGTAAGAAACTTGTAATTAGTTAAAAAGTTAAAAGAAAACAAACAGGTTTCTCAAAATAGGAAAGGTACTATTTCATCCAGGATGGCAAACCAAAGGCAAATAGAAGTCATGCTTTTTCTGAAGATCCAAACCAAATTTAACACTCTCTTTCTCTCTCTCTCTCTCTCTCTCTCTCTCTCTCTTTCCCCTCTATCTATTTCTATTCTTTCATCTTTGTCTCTCTCCCCTGAATTTCTCTTTCCCTTTCCTCTTGCTCTTCTCCTTATCTCTTTCTCTCTTTCCTATCTTTCTCTTTTTTTTCTCTCCTCTTTCTCTTTCTCTTTCTTTTTCTTTCTCTTCTCTTCTTCCTCTATTTCTCTTTCTTTCTCTTCTCTTTCTCTTTCTTTCTCCTCTCTTTTTCCTCTCTTTCTCTTCTCTTTTTCCTCTCTGTTTCCTCCCTCCCTCTCTCCCTCCATCCCTCTCTCCCTCCCTCCCTCTCTCTCTCTCTCTGTCTCTCTCTGTCTCTGTCTGTTCTTCATCATTCAGAGCATCCCTCGCAGAGGGGCGTTCCTCGAACATGAAAGGGATACAAAACCCCGCCTTTGAAGACCCCCACTCAAAAGCCCTCACAGCCATCGCCACGCCAACTCGTCAGCCTCTTGCCAGCCGCAACTTACAGGACTGCGGTGCAACCCCGGGCCTGAAGGGCTTTGGTAGGGAGAGTAGGCGAGAGAGGAAGCTTTCCAAACAAGGTATGATGAATAGTTAGTGCTTGTTTGATGTAAGGCCTGAGACGTTGACAAATTGAAACTTCCACGATTTATAAAAGAGGGAACAATTTTTCACTGCAAGAACTTTCATGAATTGCAAAAATCCAATGCGTCAGTTTATGATTCAATTACATGTACTTCACAGCATATTTAAAGTGTTTTGCACTAAGTAGAAGGTTCTTGTTGTACAATAATGTTGAGTCATGACCTAGTCATGTATTACCTTTAAAAGCAGGATTTATACCATGTTTAAGCTGGTCCTTTAATATGAATTGGAAAATATAGTGCTTTGTTGATTTCAATGCAATAATAATATTTTTAATATTTTAATAAAATTTTCCTTATACAGCGCTTAATACATCTGCAATTTCCAAGTTTCCAAGCGCTTTACACTATTACCCCGGTCATTGGATTCTGGCTTGCCCACGCACAATGTTTGCACTTTCTCCACTTCCTCGGGAGCATTCCAGCAAGAGCTACTAGGCTCAAATTGCTAGGCATACTACAATTATTTGGCAGCATGAAACTGTTGCAAACAGAACCGCTCGTGAAATTCTTTGGAACTTTTTTTCTTTTTTCAGTAATTAGTGAAATCTGGAAGGAGGTCATCATCCAGAGGATCTTACATCTTGTGGAACTCCCCCACCTGGATAATCTGCTTGCCTGTGCAGCCAGTTACCACTACGAGTCTGCAGAGCATGTAGAGAAGTCTATGCCTAATCTGAATACCCCAGCCAAGAGGATGTCCAGTAGACGGAATGTCCAGCGGCCTGATGTCAACAAGTAATAATCATTTCTTCTTATCTTTGAGACAACACTTGTATATATTGCTGTTAAACAGTAATCATATACTCAATTTCCATTAGCTCAATCATTAGAAACCAAGAAACCAGAGTTATCGCCACTACATAAAACTAGGGAAAATACTGGAAAAATTCTTCTGAAAGAGTGATTAAAAAAAATATTCAAGTAAATTGTTGTAAAACAGAATTAATGATGTTTTTGTACACAGCAAATGAGAGAGTTATCCACGTCCTACGTCAAAATCCACTGATTGAACTACCAATTTGAGATTCGCATAGACTAAGTGATCTCATATTTCAGACATTCATAACTTCATTACTATTGGTCCCATTCATTTCAAACTTTTGCCATTCTGTTTCTGTTATTTGTCTGCTTACATACAAATCAACTTATTACAAGGGTTGAATTGCCCTTTAAATGTTTGTGAGATAGCCTGTTTAGATCAAACGTCAATTCTATACACGATATAATACGTTGTATATGACATGATCCTCCTGTACGATATATTTCCAATAATTCTATTTGTTCCATCGACACAGCATTGACCCATGGTTGAGAGCTGCAATCCACTGTCTAGACGCCCACCCGGATGGGAATAATCTGAAACGTGACTTCTGCTCCGGCCGCACCCACACGGCGGGGATGCTACACGCCCGCAAGCTCCTCCTCTTCCAAACTATCGTCAAACTTTACACCGACAGCCGAAAAGAACCCCTCATTACGCCTCTCCTCATGGATATTGTCACAACGATTCTCGGTGCGCTTGGAGGCGGGAAGGGCTCGCGGGCCATCGAGCTGACCCAGCTCTGCCTCCTCCTGTTGCCGGGGGCGACCCGTCTTCGGTTGAGGGCGCTGTTTAGGTTCATGGGCGAGGCTGGAAAGAAGTCTTCCATCAGGCTGGCCTATCAGGTAAGGAAATGTGATGGAGCTGGGGGAGGTTTCACAAAGCCTTTTTTCAATGACAAATGACAAAAATCAGTGACAGATCTGCTGATAACCAATCAGAAGCAAAGATTTCACTAGCTTATAACAAGAACTGTCATTTGTCACCGATGATAAGTTTTGTGAAACGCCCCCCAGATCAATGTTTCAAAAGTTCATAACCTTCTTATTCTTGACCTGATTTCACTCAAACTTCATTGACCTGTTCCTCTCTTTTTTCTGCTTCTATTAAAACCGACTTATTATCAAGGTGGTCTTCTCCTTTAGAAATTGACAGGTAATCCCCCAAATCAAGCGTAAGTCTTGCGACTAATTGCAGATTTGCAATTGATCGCAACTCCACTTTCTAGCAACGCCTCATTATTTAGACAGAGAGAGCAAGAGCCCACGGGGGAAAATAAAAGCTAGATCAAGTTAACTTGATTCAATTGTTAACACTTTAATCCTACCAAACTCCTAGGAAATTTAGGAGACTAGTGGGGCTTTGCAAGAAAGTTGAGTTGCAGTCGATTGCAAATATCAGTTGCAATCAATCGTAATTTGCAATCAGTCGCAACTTTCTTGTATCGCCCCAGTAGATGATACCGATTATTTGTTATGGAACTCAAGAATTGAAAAGTCCTGTCTCTAGATATTGGGAATAATGTCATTTCTGTTTTCCCATCCTCGACAGGTGGACAACCGTACCAACGTCTGCAACACCCTCCAGGAGGCCATCATCTCAAGCCCTCTCCTGTCGGCCGTCCAAGCCAAGAACCTGGTGTCCTTCTTCCTGGATACCCAGAATAAGATCTTCAAGGTCCCGGAGGCTGTTCTTAAAGCGGTTACAACGCGCGTGGCACAGGCTAAACAGGGTGAACAGGACCACTGCAGAGGTAAGGATGGACAGCATTCTGTTCAGTTCGTTTTTACGTCTGTCACAAATTTTGGGAACCGGGACCTTTCCTATTTAATAATAATTATAATACAGTCAACCCTGCTTTAGTGACCACCTGTCTACAAAGGCCACATTCGTTGTTCCCCTAGAAAATGGTTTCTCATTGAATCATGTACTATTAAGGAACCTGTGTACAAAGGCCACGTTTTGTGTTTCCCCTGGGCAGTCACTATAGACAGGTTTGACTGTAATATAAGTGGGTTCTTATAGAGCTTATGTCTGTGTGATTTGACACTCTTGGCGCTCCACAATTATTTCCCCACAATTATAACCCCGCCTTTAGGATCGCTGCCATTACGGCGGTCTAGCATTTCAAGTGATTAATTCCTGCCACGTACCAGTTTACCTCACCTAGGTGGAGTGTAGTAAATGTGGATTAATGTCTTGCCAAAGGACATTAGTGTGCCGCAGCGGGACCGCAAAGCAAGATATCCAGGGTCCAGTGAGGTATCCACTAGACCACAACACCCCCACATTTAATAAGCAAGTCCTTTGATAAATTCCAAACTTATACACTTTTGATTAATGTTACTTTTCAGTGAATTTGTGATCAAATTTAGATACCTGTATATATTTTTTTTATTTTACAGATTGCTTTAAGCAGGAATAGTTTAGGTGTTAACAAATCAAGTTTTCTAATTTCAAGAGTAAATCTTGAATCTTTTGTCTCTTTGAATTTCTGTTCATCAAGGTCAAGCTTCTTAAATTTATTATGCATCTGCCACCAAGTGCATTGCTGAAGGTATTATTTCTACTTTCCTTCCAATGTACAGGAGAAAATTCTATTGTGTAAGAACATGGTGAATAAACAGCGCCACCTTGTGATAAGATGTATATAGGTTTTCAATAAGAAAGCAGGAATTTTTAATTTTTGATGCTTTCAGTGTACCATGCACCTTTGACATTACTTTAAAAAAATCATGAATGGAATGAAAATTCTGTCAAATAGTCAGTTTGATATTTTATAACTGGTTAGACATTCAATAAACTACATGTACATGCATAATTACATGAAATGTACAGCACAGAAAGTTTCTGCAAGTAAAGTTGTGATTATAATCATTTCTAATCAGAGGTGTAAGGTTTGTATTATCATGGGTCAGAATTAAAAGGGCTTCTCAATCACACCAACTAGACTAACAACAGATCGAACCAGAAGTTACAGTACCACAATTCATAACTATTTAAACTTTGTTCAACCAATCTAGTTTCATCTTTTTCCCGGGATGTTAACATCTGGGGACCCGTTTCACAAAGCCTCTTTTCAATGACAAATGACAAAAATTAGTGACAAAATCTGCTGATAACCAATCAGAAGCAAGGATTTCACTAGCTTATAACAAATACTGTCATTTGTCACTTATGTCAAGTTTTGTGAAATGTGGTCCTGTTCTGCTTTATTGTCGAAATTCTACCATATTTTGATATGCAGGTTGCCTTTTTCTTGTTTTCTCTATAACCTATTCATTTCATTTATTCCCTCTGCAGTGGTCTTCTGCCAGATGGTGACGACTGAACAGTTCGAGGTCCAAGACCAGGTCTATACCAAGGAGGCCCTACGGAATCTCATGAACACCATCATCGACAACACCAAGCTATCCCTTAAGGAGAAGAAGCAGAAGCTCAAACTGCTTCAGAAAGCCCATCCAGACATTTACAACAAGCACTTTGCAGACATGCTGTAATATATTCCAAGACCAGTACTATGGCAACAAGACCCATAGGCATCTAATGAACACCATCATCGACAACACCAAGCTACCCCTGAAGCAGAAGAAGCTGAAACAACTTCTGCTTCAGAAGGCCAACCTAGACATTTACAACAAGCACTTTGCAGACATGCTTTAGTGTATTCCAAGACCAGTACTATGGCAAGAAGGCCCGGAGGCATCTCATGAACACCATCATCGATTCGATGACACCAAGCTATCCTTGAAGGAGATTAGCAGAAGCTGAAACAACTTCTGCTTTAGAAGGCCAACTCAGACATTTATAACAAGCACTTTGCAGACATGCTTTAGTATATTCCAAGACCAGCACTATGGCAAGAAGGCCTGGAGGCATCTCATGAACACCATCATTGATTCGATGACACCAAGCTATCCTTGAAGGAGATTAGCAGAAGCTGAAACAACTTCTGCTTCAGAAGGCCCACCCAGACATTTATAACAAGCACTTTGCAGACATGCTTTAGTATATTCCAAGACCAGTACTTACTTCGCCAAGGAGGTCCTACGGAATCTCATGAACACCATCATTGACAACACCAAGCTACCCCTGAAGCAGAAGAAGCAGAACCTGAAACAACTTCAGCTTCAGCTTCAGAAAGCCCATCCAGAGGTTTACAAGAAGCCATTTGCAGATTTGCGCTCTAAGTATCTTCTAGCATGTTTTGTGAATTTCAATATCAGCATCATAATCATCATTGTTGAGTATATTAGAGCAATACTGTTGCCCAAGCATGTCTTTAGTATAATAGTAGTCTGTTTTCTTTACCCAAGGTAGCCTCATCGGTGTTAATACTGTTAAGTATGCCTTTTAACATTTCTTTAGAAAAATAAGGTCTTTGACAGGCACTTTGGAGACACGTTCTACTATATTTCCTTGAATGTCCAGCAATATAGCAGTGGTCTTGACTAGAACAGTACAATTGTCACATTTTTTCGCTAAAGATGAGAAGTACATGTATACATGTAATTAAATGTTCAATTTTAATTTACTTTTTATGTACGGGTAAGCTAAAACGTGCTCTACAAAACTTATCACGAAGTCAGCAACAAGCACTGTGCAGATATGCTCTAATTGAATTTCATGTTCCTTGAACATGAATATGAATATATTCATATTCATATTCATATTCAGAGAATCTATATGGTATCCATTACTAGAGCAATACCATTGACAAATTGTGTATCTAAGTACACAAAGGGAAGGAGCCGACTGTACATGGATAACTTGAGCTTCAGAATATCCTACAATTTGCTCTTTCCATATTCCTATTCCAGGACTCTTCAGAAATACTACCATAGCTTACTCACAAGAGCAGTACCATTGCCAAATTGTGTATCTAATGCTACGTTTACACTATGTTCCCGGCGGCCACGGCAACCACGTTTCAGGCCACCGTAGACGAAACGGGATTGACGTGACACAACGCGGGGGACCGTATGGGCAAACGTGACAGGCCGTGATTGCCGTGGATACCATGTCAGATTTTTAAACTGTCAAAAAATTTGCCACGGCAGTCACGGTGCGGATGAGAAACCTAGTAGGCCGTAATAAACCGGGGTGAACGTAACAAAACGTGACAGTCCGTAATAGGCCGTAACAAAACTTGGGGGTGGTCCGTAGTGGGACGGTTTAAGCGCCCGGCACGCTACGGCGCGTTGCGTTCTACTACGGTCTGACACAACGCGAGGTCTCAGAATACCATGATTGCTATTGCTTGGGAGACCTTCTTTTTATACCGCCGGCACAAACGTGCTCCAAAGCTGCCCTGCGTCCACGTTTCATCCGTACAAAGCCTTGACAGAACGTGAAAAACGTGTCAGACCTTGATCAGAACGTGGGAAACGTGAGGGACCCCATCAGAACGTGACGGGCCGGGAGGGAACGTTCTGGCATCCATGGTAGAACGCGGGCCGAACCGTAGTGCGCCTTGGAGCCTCCGGGACTCAGCATCCCCTTCCCCCCACGGCCCGTCACGGATACCGTGGTAGACCGTGAGAAAACTTGGCAAGACGTAACAAAACTTGAATCCAGAGATAAAATTGGTCTAAATCCCACGGCATACTACGTTTCGGGCAAACGGGGCTGCCGTGGCCGCCGGGAACATAGTGTAAACGTAGCATAACATTCCTTTCAAGGGACGAAGCCTCCATTTAAAAAATTGAACCTCTGAAAGAGTCTGAATATCCTTTAAAAAAAAAAAATAGCATACGTTAAAATTCTTCTGAAAACCCCTTCCTGAAATATACAAGAAACCCTTTGCAAATATGTTCTAATTCATTCCATTTCTCTCAATATGAATACGTAGTATTTCATATAATATGCTCAAAATCATTCCATTTTGCTTCATCCAACAACAAGAGAGCTGTAATATGGATGAGAACACTACCATTGCCAAATCATGTATCTAATATTTAATGCAGAGCTGCCAACCATTCCGTTTTTGCCGGAATTACTCCGTTTTTTCATCCTAATTACGGTATTACGTTTTTTCTTCATAAAATACGTTTTTTAATAATTTTTTTTTTTTTTTTTTTTTTTTTTTTTAAACCGCACGTCAAACAACTGCCCTAAAATGGTGATTTGAACACAAATTTAATAGAAAACTCATTTTAAAACATACTTGAAGAGAAAAATATTCTTAAAAGAAATGAAATGCCGATAATACCAAAATAACCACCAAAAAAATTACCTGTTTGTATGGAAAAAACAGCATGATGAATGAACATTTCTGCATTGGAAGTGTGTCGCGCGTGGTTGTAAGTTTCGTTTGTATGAATTCCTTTTTTTGGCTCGAAATTCCTTTTTTTTTGCCATCATGATTCCTTTTTTTGGTCGCACAAGGTTGGCAGCTCTGTTTAATGGGGATGTTATATACAGCGTAAAAGCACATCTCCCCCTTATAAGTTTTGCCCATATACAGTATTTGTCTATATATTCTCACACGTTCTGTATATTCCTTGATTTTCATACTTCGTAGTTTTCCGGTTATTGACAATCAATTTTCTTTTTTAAATACAAGTTGTGGGCACCCTTTGCCATTATATTCTTACATCTTGTTATCAAAATCCTGCTTGTTGGTGACAGGTTGTGTAAAAAGTTCTAATTCCTTCATTTTCATAGGAATCATGTAGAAATTTCACCATTGTTTCTAGTACTCTGGGAGCATGTGGCCCCAAGAAATACACGGTTATTACATACTAATTACTAACCTTCATTTCTGTGATGCACGCAGTCATAAGTGATATACATCTAAGTTTCAAAATCTGAAATGTACATGATGCTTTAAATGCCAAGATTTTGTTAACTCTCCTGGGAATGCTTTAATAGTTTTCTCATCCTCAGATTTTGTGAAAAAAGTCCCAGTTTGAGAGAGGGCAAATGTCACATATACTGTGGAATGGTATAAGGTTTTCAATGTATATTTGTTCTGTAGCAATGAAGTTCATGTACATTGCTTGGAACCTCGGGCAAAAATTTGAGATGGTTGCTAAAGAAATATCCTTTAGATGCTGTTTTCCCTAGCCCTACTAGTGAAAGAAGAATGAGAACAATTTTATTGATTGGTTATTTTTAAATTGAATGATTCCATTTTTCTTACATTTTTAAATATTGAAATGTACTTGAATCTTTTAAAGCTTGACGCTGCAGGTGCAAAGATGTGTACATTTTACATCTGAATTCTTAAAGCAATCCTTTCATAATTGTTTTTACTAATATTTATTTTTGACAGTTTTTAACTTTAACCCTTCTCTAACCACTAGCCAAATGAGATATCTATTTTACTTTTTGTTTTGTACAACATTTGAAAGCACCAACCTGATCAAAATATAAGGATTAGAGATTTTGGATTAGATTAGCTGCAAAGTTTAAAGTCAGAGTCAAGTTCTCAAGAGTATTTATAACATCTTTTCCCCTTTTAAATCTGATCATCCTTAACGCATGTATTGTCAGCTGAATTTTATGACACATTTGTGTCACCTAAAAGTATACAAAGATGCCTTATTCCAACACACTCCTTCGGACCAATACATTACCTTTTTATATTGAAACCTTCATATAGCAAGGCTTAAAAAACAAGGCAATAACAACAACAACAACACAGAACAAAAGAAATAAAACTAAACAAATTGCAAAGAAGTGGGACAGCAAAAAAAAATGGCCTCATTGTAAATCTGTAATGAGAGTGTACTTTATTACCAGTAGGTTCAACTGTACACAATAATCTGATGGTGCATGGTCCACTTTTAAAGCGGGACTGCACTACTTGTAGCTACTTGCGCCCTCTGTACAGTAAACAATACCTACGTGGTACCTGTTGATCCCCCATGGTCCCTTTTTTCTTTAATTGAGAACTGATTTGATGAGATAACCACCTGTCAGTGACCAGGCAGGGAGGTCTAATCCCTCCTGGCCAAACAAGTGCAGATAGGCTTCAATAAAAACTATTGAACAGCATGAGTTGGAAGCAAAAACTTCTTCCTTTTTACCAGCTCTCTGGTAGATGATTGATGTCTTGTAGACCTTTTTTTTAAGTCATCCACTCTTACAGAAGTAGGTTGGGTTGAATCCGGATTACTGTCCATCAGAGTTTAAAGAAAAAAAAACTGTGAAAGCTGCAAAGCATTTAACATTACCCTCTTATGAACTCGGTTGTTGATGACTTGATGATGTCTTACAGATGTCTTTAATTATTTTTTTATTTTTTGGTAGTCTTATCCCTTATAAAAAAAAACCATGGTAACCATGTTTTTTTTTCTTCCAAATGACATCTCTGTGCCATCATATGGAAGTAGGTTGGGGTGAATCCAGATTACAGGCCATAAACATATACAGGGAAAGGTTTTAGGAGCAGATTTGATGAGTGAAAGTAAGTCGCAAGGCTACTTATCGCCATGGTTACAAATTCTAATGGAACGTTTGATGCTCTGACTTTTATGTTGATGCTTGCTGCCTCAATTTCAGGATCATATAACAGTTATTGTTACTTGTTATTGATAACAAGTCTTATGAAACTAGGCTCGTAGGTTCTGATTTTTAAATTCTTTTAAAAATAAATTTAGTTTTACCTGTAGAGGACATTCAACCTGACACTATTTATCTGAAGTCACCTCCTCGCTATACGCACAAAACGCCAATAAAACTTGTTTTTCTCTTCTTTTGTAATGGGGGCAATGACATATAATTGCATTTTTATTGTCAGGTTAGGAAACAATATAAGAGATAAAGGTAGAGCGGGAAAACAGGGAATTACAATAACAAAAATTCATGGAGAAAATTGCAGGAAATTGTGTAGGAGGAGAGATAGTGATCAAGACATGAATTTCTAATCTAAATAAAAATTTAAAAGTAGCTTTTTGACAATTTTTTTCATCTTCTGAAGTGGCAGGGTCATTGACACTAAGAACTTCAAAATCTTGAGACAAAAGAAAAGAAGTTACAATCATCGCCCTTTTGCATTTTCTGAAAGAAAAGTTTGCGTTTCTAACTGTTTTACGGCTTACCGTACTTCAATCTTCTTTGAAATAGTTTTCATTTCTTTAAAACCATAAAACATTTGCAAATTTTGTACATGAACAGCAAGTATTTTTTCCACCTTTTTTTGTTTGCACGCACGACTGACAAGGGTTTGTGCTTGCATTAAAGCAAAACGAGATTAATTTATTTTAATATGAAACTCAGCATTTTATAGATCGTAGTAGATGATTGATAGAAGGGAGTAATATATTTATATATTATTTATGTATTCATTAATTACATATACAGAGCTGCCAACCATTCCGTTTTTGCCGGAATTGCTCCGTTTTTCCCTCCAAATTACGGTATTACGTTTTTTCTTCATAATTTTTTTTTTTTTTTTACATACCACACATCAAACAACTGCCCTAAAATGTTGATTGATCACAAATTCAATAGAAAACTAAGTTTAAAACATACTTGAATACATACTTGAAGAGAAAAATATTATCAAAAAGACTGAAATACCGGTACTGATAATACCAAAATTAAAAAAAAAAAAAAAAAACCTGCTTGTATGGAAAAAAAACAGCATAAGGAATGGACATTTCTGCATTGGAAGTGTGTCGCGCGTGGTTGTAAGTTTCGTTTTAATGAATTCCTTTTTTTTGCTTGAAATTCCTTTTTTTGGTCGCACAAGGTTGGCAGCTCTGCATATACAGTGTATTTCTCTCTCCACATAAAGAGGGTGGTAGTGTAGGCTGTTAATACCTGCAGTTTATATCCATGGATAACTGCCTTGAATATTAAGGATAACATTTCTATTCCAGAGATTTAAATAAAAATGTTTGCAACCATTAGCAGATTTATGAGTCATTTAAATTCATAAATGGATTTATGGAACTGGAGTAGCAACATCCAGACAATAGAAATAACAGAATGATGGCTTGCATGTAATTGTTTTCAAATAATCAATCTATTTCGGAGCAGACTATTTAAAAAGATCCTCTGTAGAGCAACTGGAAGAAAAAAAATGGTAATTGATCGATATTATAACGTCTTAGAAGACAAGACAAGGACAAGGACTATTGAAATTGAATTCAGACCGGTGGAAGTGGGGGATCTGTTATCTTTTTATTCTTCCGAAATGGAGCATAGTTATGTCGGCTGGTTTACAGATCAATAGACTTCATTATTTATGATGATTTTATTAAAGTTTTTTTTTTTTTTTTTTTTTTTTAACCATTTTTAGTAGCATCGATTATGGGAGTAAAAAATTGACTTGTATTAATGAAATTATGAAGCTGCCATAAGAACATGTAGATGTAATTGATGCACTGTAGTTTCATTCTAATAATTCATCCATTTTGGGGGAGAATTGTCACTAACCATACCCCTGAAACTGCATGTTATATAGATATTATGGATAGAAATTGAAAACTTATCACATGTATGACATTATAGAGTTGCTATTTTGAAGAGAAACTAAGGATTACCTCAGGCTCAAACAAATCCTCATGTTAGGCCTTTGGGCAGTTCTGTGGATTACATTGAAGTCTCGGATAAGAGTTATCGTACATGTGCTCTTAGCCAGTAAGGGAGTCTTCAAATTTTAACACCCTAAATGACTTAATTGGATTCAGAGTATTAATCACACTTAATTCCATTTGTAAATCAAAGCAAATATTACTGAAGTAATGACTTTTACTCCCACGTCACCTGAGATAGAATATATGAATATGAGGACTTTAAACTATAAAGCCAACTATCTTTGCTTGAGAAAATTATGTTTTTAATCCATTCTGAACTCAAAGCAAATTATACAGGGTTTATTACATGACTGTAATCTTTGAAATCCCACTGGTTTAAAGGCATCGTTTAACAATGTTAAATCTGAGATGTGCGGCCCTACGTGTTATCAGTGTCTGTGATATGGTGTAATATTGAAGCGCTTCAAAATGAAGTGCCTCAAAAAAGTAAAAAATCTTTGGGTGATCAGTATTACCATACTCATTTTCCCCAATAGACTGTAGTTTTATATAAAAAAAGTGTTGGGAAAACAGTTTTTTAAATTCTGATTTCCAATGATAAATATCTTGATAATCAGATTGGCTCGTAAAAGTCATGGGATTTTTGACTGACCTTAAGGGTTTATAATGATTGCAAGCAGCATGAGTAAAAACCAGGATTTTGTTTAGAATCTGAGGTAAAGATACCCAATCCCTTTAAATAAAAAACTAACTATCTTTACTTGAGAAAAATTATGTATTTAATCCTTTCTGAACTCAAAGCAAATTATACAGGGTTTATTACATGTAATCTTTGAATTTCCATTAGTTCAATAATTATAATAATAATTCATTTATATAGTGCATTAATTATGTGTATGCTTCAGTTGGATTAACAATGCTTTTAGTACTACCAGTTTGCTAATACCTTATTAATGCAAGATTATCTTGTATAAAATATAATGGTATGAAAAGGAGAATTTAGTGAAAGCGATTAAGTTCTTATACATGTAATACGGAGGACTTTTCTAGCAAATAGCACAAAACTAACTCATTATAACATAAAGGTTATTTTTGCTGCTCCTTCATCTTTGTAAAACATTGTTATTTAAAGTGTACCAGCCCCCTTAAAAATATAACTTGTGTCTAGCTAGTACATATGAAATCCACCTCAAAACACTTGACCTGACATTCTATGGGTTTAGCGGGTTGGAGAAAATAAAAGAATAATCCAAGACCCCTTTCACAGAAGTACTGTAGAACCCCATTCAGACTTGGGTTTCGCAAGTGCCCTCTTTCATGCACGTGTGAACAAGTGCGTTGACTAGTGCACCCACGATTCATTTTCATGCTCTTGTAGAATGTATTGAAACTTGCAATACCATGGGTGGAAAGCAACTTTGAAAGCACTGTTGTATTACTCTTATTACTGAAAAGACATTTGTGGCTCATGACTCGAATATAAATTGAAGTACTGAGGTGCAACCCCTATTACATACAGAGCAAATATTTTGTGGTGATTGGTACATTTTAACCCTGATAATTATATAAAACATTTCATTATAAATAGGTACTTTCATTGGTCCCAAGGAGATTGTTATTCTGACGTTACAATGTACTTATTTTGCAAATATACTGCACAAAGCTATTAGTGTAGGTCGTTACATGTAATGTTGCTGTATATATGTCAATAACTCATATTGAACATGTTCAATTATTGTATTCAAATGATTTGTCTGTAGCATCAGTCTTAGAAACTCACTCAAATTGTTAATATTATTATGAAACAGTAGTACATTAGCAGCGTGTGAATAGTAATATAATATCTTGAAATCAACTGCATAATATTGACTGTAAATTTATATATATACATGTATATTATCTGTTGAATAAGCTTGCCAAATCCTCTCGCACTGTGTATACTGTATTTTTGTCCAATGTAAAATCGTGTGTGTATCAATGTTTAACACTTCATATGTACCCGCAATAAAGTAAAGAAATGCACAAACTGTATACATTTTGATCATTTATTTTGTGTGTTTATTACAAAATATATTTACAAGGAATGCAGTTATGTACATGTAATCATCATATAAAGTATTGTCTGTTGAGAGCCAGAAAAGTGTCAACTCCTACTTTAATACAGAGTTTACGCCCTTTCGAGCAAAAATGGCATTAACATATATACTTTAAAGCCCCACTGTACTACTTGTAGCTACTTGCTCCCTCTATATAGAAAACAATGCCTAACCGGTGAACATTGGTCCCCCATGATCCTCTTTTTCCTATGTTAAAGTGAGAGCTGAGTTGATGAGATAGCCACCTGACCTGTCAGTGACCACGCTATGTGGTCTAATCCCTCCTAGCCAAACTAGTACAGACGGCCTTTAATACAGAGTTCACACAATTGTGGCTATCAACAGATGATATAGAGGCAAAGTTCGGTCTTGTAGACTAGTCAGACTTTTAAACTAGTCTCTGACAGTCTGACTAGTCTTAGGAAAACATGGATAGGGACTCATGGCCTTACTAGGGACTCATGGCCTTAGGGGAATTCTGCAAAACTTATTTTCTCTTGTGCACAGATAAGACGGAAAAAAGTTGAAGGAGAAAATTAAGGAGAAAAGTGACTACAAAATGACAAGTTGGACTGAACACATTATTTACAGGGAGATCCTCGTTGAACAAACCACTGACGGCAGACATCAAATCCTGTGTGCTTTAATGGCCATGTAGGGATACATTCACAAAGTTCAAACACAATGTGTTCTAAAGTACTTTTGACACTAAATGTTCAATACTTTGACATCAGACAGCAAATTCCTCAAAGCATTTAAAATTCTGGCCTTCTTGCAACACTGCATATACCAAACCATGTACAGATACATGAACATTACATCCACAAGAATCCAAATAAGGGATGTACATAAGTCCTTTTGAAACTAAAATGTTTGCATCAGACGTCAATTTTTTCAATACGTGGACTTCGAACAGCAAATTTCTCAAAGCACTTATATTTCTGGCCTTCTGGCGACACTGAATTCCTAAGCATGTTTATAACCATGTACAGATACAAGTCATGTACATTACATCCACACGAATCCAAACACGGGATTAAGTCCTTTTGAAACTAAACATTGACATCAGACATCAAATTTGTCAAAACAGATGTTCTGGCCTTCTTCCTCGTACTGCTTCTTGGAGACGGTCAGCTTGGAGAATTCTTTGGACTCTGTCATCGTCTTCCCTCCTTCCCAAGCATACGTCACCGGGCTGAAAAGTGAAAAGTGAAATGGAGAAAATATAGAATGACAACTTATTCACAGATCCTTGGCATTAATATTGATGTAGATGCTTTATCACCTGATGTTTTTGAGCAAACAAATTTGAGATTCATGAAGTACTGTTTTTCTATTTCCCAGCTGGAATTCTGTTATTTGCCCTCCGTATAATAGCAAAATTGGAACTGCAAAATCATTGGAATGTTGTGCAAACTGTTATGCTCTGATGGAAAGTTTTTTTCCAAAATGGAACGGGTTGACACTAAATAATTTCAATATTCATTATAGACCACATTTTTTCTTTCCCTTGAAAATATTTTTGTGTTGAAACCTTCCTGAATTACCTCCAGAACAAACACCTCTTAAAAACGGCCCCTTTGGAATACTAACCCCCTGGGACAATAATCCTCCTGCTTCTGGAAAACTACAGAGGCCAATGCATCCCCCTCCCCCTTAAACAACTACCCCTGTGCAAGGTAAACTTTTGCACCTGCCCATTTTTCCTACATTCTGAACAGTTATCGGTTGACATAAATACCAAAAGCATCAAAATATCATATCTTTCAGAAATTTTCAAACACAATGAACTGTGTAATGCTTACTTTGGTGGAAGCGTGACCTGAACATCGTACTCAACAGGAGCCAGGGACCTGACGTCCTTCTCCACCCTCTCCTTCACCCCAGGGAAGGCACAGTTGCCGCCGGTCAGGACGATGTTACGGTAAAGGTGAGGATGCATCTCTGTGTGAAAAGCAAAAATACATGTGCATGCAGGTGCCATTTTTGTGGGCCAATTCACATGTGGGAATATATTTTTTTGTTACGTTGTTACGGTAAAGGTGAGGATGCATTTCTGTGTGAAAAATCGAATACAATGTACATGCAGGTGTATTCTGTGGACCAATTCACATGTGGGAATAACCTTTTTTTGAAAAAACATTATGGTAAAGGTGAGGATCTATCTTTGTGTGAAATATCAAATACATGTATGCAGGCTGGTGATTTGTCTGTGGGCTCATTCACACGAGGTGGGAAAAAATTTGTAATGGCAAACTATAATGATGGTATATTTCTGTGTGAAAAATCAATATATGTATGCAGATGAGCTTTCTACAGGCCTGTTCACACGAGGTGGGAAAAACTTGGACAGATTGTAATGGCAAACTATAATGGGTATATAAATTTCAAAAGCCAGATTTGTGTGAACCCCCTCCCTCAAACCCAAAACGAAGCTGCATTCAAGAAGCGGTATTCAATTGTGAATAAACCACTGTGGAAAAAGTACATGAGCCTAGTTGATGGCCTTCACTCACTTTTCTTTACGGGTACCTATAAACACAAATTACAAGCGAGTATACACAGGGCTGACTGGTGACCCAAAATTTTGCCTCTTGCAATTAATTTTCTGCACAGCAGTTCAGGAATGAAACTTTAATAAATGGATGTTCGAACCCACAGACACATACAATCACTAAAATTCAACTTCCAGTAGATCACTCTCTTCACCTTTTGGCGTAGCACTGATGGAATGGACGATTGCTTCGCTGATCCCCTTCTCTTGTATACTGATATCTGAGGGGTGGAAGAGTATCTCAGGGACAGCGAAACGCTCATTGTTCATGCGGACAATCTGCAGGAAAGATAGAGGAAATGATTTCAAACATTTAAATGGGAATATTTACATGGCCTATTGTAAACAACTAAACAATATTACTCCTTATGGTCAATAATATTTAATTTTCAAAATCAATTTTGAATTCTGGTAATGACAGAATATTATCATTTACAGTATTACAGCAAGTCCCTCTATAGCATACATGTATATTTATAAAAAAAAAACACTCTTAAACTAAATTTGAGAAAATTCTGTAAGTGGGGTGAATTTAGTTGCTGAAAAAAATATAAGCCTTTCAACGCCTTTCAATGATTACAATGAAATACATGTACCGGTATATGTCAACATCATTCCATTCAATATTTTTTAACAAGGTGTTTCAAATTAATTTGTTTTTTTCCAGCTATCACATGTCTTTTAGTCAGCAGGGTAGTGATACAAAATCGAGACTGTACCTGTTCGTTGGGTTTCTGCTTGCCAAACGCGTCTTCTTTAACAAAGCCCCTCTTGACGGTGTGGAAGTCTGGAAGGACGTACTCCCGGCAAACTGTGTTCTCCTTTCCTTTTAACCTGAAAATAAACAATAATACTAATAATTCTGCTTTTATATAGCGCTTAATACATCTATGATGTCTCTAAGCGCTATTACCCCGGTCATTGGATTCAATACTTGCCCGCACACATTGTGTGCACAATCTCCACTCCCTGCGGAGTATTCCAGCCAGGCGTTACTTGGCGCTCAAAACTGTTTGACCAACGATAACAGAAGATAGATAACCTTTGACCTACTAGGTCATCAAATCTAGTCAGTTTATTACTGTACAATTTTGCTAAAATGGATGAAGAAAAAAAAAAGTTTTATGCCTACTAATAATACAAATAATTCAGACTAAAGGCTTGTTGAGATATGACCCAGTAAACCGCTTCAAAAAAAAACACGCCAGGATTTTGCTCACGTGTACATGTAAATGAATAGCGACTGGGCGCAACAGAAAACTTGTGCGAATTCACTGAGCTGTATGTGTTATAGGTAATGTGAAGCATTTCACTAATTACTAATTACATTGGCTAATAAATGTTGCCAAAATGTACCTTTTTTCAATACTGTAGTGGCCCTTTCAGATTAGGTAATTACATGAACACATACTTTTAAATGTACATTATGTTAACAACCACTGGAACTGGGACTGAAGGCTTTTTGTCACAATTACACGTATTAGGTTAAATAACTGTTTTTTTATCCTTGGCATTCCAGTGATTGTACATTCTGTAATCTATACTTGCTCAATTACCCTTTTTCTGATTTCTTATGTGATTTTTTGTATTGCAAAATGGCAAATAGGATAATAATATCATAATAGTAATAACAACAACAATAATACAAATATTAGTGATATTAAACAATAATAATGACAACAACAACAGTAACTAAAATAATAACTATAATACAAATTCACATCTAGGGTTACCCTTGGACTCACTTGGCAATCTCCATGTCTTTATTGCCAAAATAGAATAATTATGATAATAGTAATAACAACAACAACAATTATACAAAATGATAGTGTTAACAATAACAATTTTAAAAACAATAACAACAATAATAAATATAATATTAATAACAACAACAACAACAAAAATAATAAACAATAATAATGATAATAATGTTGATAATAATGATAATAAGTACATCACCCAAGAAAAGTTCACATCTAGGGCTACCCGTGGACTCACTTGGCAATCTCCATGTCTTTGTAGAACTGGGACGACACGTAGCAGACATCCTCTTTGACCTGGTTCATGACGTACGTCTCATCCATGACGTGAAGCTGACGGTACGAGATGATCTCCTTCAGGTGATTGGTCAAGAGTTTACCCCCCACGTTGACCCTTAAATGACATTTAAAATCAGAATTTTTATTTTTCATTCCTTTATGAAACTTTGGTGAACATGACCTATAACAAAGATCATCCCTGTCATCATAAATGTGATTGGTTAAGAGTTTACCCCTGATATTGACCCTGAAATGACATATAAAATCAGATGGAAAAAATACTCATGCCTTGATCAAACTTTGTTGGTTGATTTCAGATGACTGGTTAAGAGTTTACCCCCCATGTTGACCTAAAAATGATCATAACTGTGAGCAGTTAAGACTTTACCCCCTCAATGACCCCCAAATTATCATAACTGTGATTTTTGAGAGTTTGCACCCAGGTTGACCCTGAAATCAAATTTAAATTCAGAAGTAGAATTCTCATGCCTTGATCAAACTTTGTTGGATATGACCTAAGAAATTGATCATAATTAACTGTTTTAATTGTCCCCAACGTTGATCCTGAAATGACTTTTTAAATCAGAAATAAATTCTAATGCCTTTATCAAACTTTGTTGGATGTGACCTAAATAATCAATCATGACTGTTTCGTCCATGAGGAGAAGCCAACAATATAAAACATTACCCCTCTCAAATGACTGGTTAGGAGTTTTTCACTACATTGGTTCTGGAAAGGAGCAGATAAAATGCTTACAGAATCTGTATCAAACTTTGTTGACCAACCATGTATTTCAAGAATTATTATGGTTTGATCTGACGTAAATGTGGAATAGACAATACATTATAATCTCTCTCATATGACGTTGATCCTGAAATTACGATTGACAGCACAAATATATTGCCTAAATTACCGGTAGTAATATATTTGTCAAATATTTGTCATACTATATATTGGATATGGCCTTAAAGTATTGATGAAAACTGTTTGATGAGCAGCTGACGATATTTACAAAACCTCTCTTTATGAGTTTTATCCCCCCAGCATTGATTTTGAGACAGGAAAGAAAAACAATGCTTACAAAATCTCTGTAAAGCATAAAATGTTATTGGATAAGACCTACATTGTAAATTCTTTACTGGAGAGATAAAAACTTTCTCTGCCAGCAGGTGCTGGGGATGAAATAAGATAAAATCTTGGATTGGTTGAGAGTATGTGTCCCACATTTATCCTGAAATGATGATTTAAACAGGAACTGAATGCTTTCAAAATATGGAATAAACTATAAAGTCAGATTTGACCTGAAATAATGTTTGAGTCTGTCTTGACTACAACACAGAATGGGCAACATAAGATAATCCCTTTCAGAGTATCAACATGATGCTGTAAATGAGTCTACCTTCCATATTTTTTTCTTCTCTGGAAATGAAGATTTAAAATGGAAATGAAATCAAACTTCACTGACCTACATGTACAGTGTATATTGAGAATTAAACCTGTCTGGTCTATGGCATACATGTAGAGTGAACAATAAAATTTGTTCAAATAATTTGTTGGGAGTCTACCCTTTTTCCCAGAAAGGTTGATTTGAAATGGTAATGAAATGCTTACAAAAACCCAATCAAACTTCACTGACATACATGCATATTGAGAATTAAAACTGTCTGGTCTTTGACACAGACTGGACAATAAAAGATCGTCTTTTTCAAAAAAATTGTTGGGATTCTACTTTTTTTTTCCAGAATAAATTATTTAAAGGCCCACTGCACTACTAGTAGCTACTATTAAAGTACTTGTGCCCTCTATATAGCAAACAATGCTGCATCAGTGACCAGCGGTCCCCCATAATCCTCTTTTTCTTATGTTAGTTGAGAGCTGATTTGATGAGAAAGCCCCCTGTCCAGTGACCTTGCTGGGTGGTCTAATCCCTCCTGTACACTAGTACAGATGGGCTTTAAAATGGAAATGGAATGCTTACAACATCCTAATCAAACTTTGTTGACCTAGATGTATATTGAGAATTAAAAATGTCTGGTCAATGGCTTAAAAATGGACAGTAAAATATAATCTCTTTCAAAAAATTGTTGGGACTCACTTTGGAGTCTATCCTTTGTTTTCCAGAAAGGATAATTTGAAATGGAAAATAAATGCTTTCAAATTCTTATCAAACTTTGTTGACCTTTACTGAGAATTAGAACGGTCTGGTGACTGGTCAAAGGCTTAAAATGGACAGTAAATATAATCTCTTTTAAATAATTGTTCCAGAAAGGATGATTTGAAATGGAAAATAAATGCTTTCAGATTCTTATCAAACTATATTGAGAATTGAAACTGTCTGATCTATTATATAGGCTAACGATCAACAACAAAATCTCTTTCAAATGCCAAACTGTACAGAAACAAATTAGTTACAAAGCCTTCATCTAGTTTTCCAGGATTGACCTTTCATAATGATTAAAAATCTCTGGACTTTCATGTAGAACAGAATACAGATAATATTACTTTTTTTTGTAAAGAAGAAGAAGAAGAAGAAGAAGAAGAAGAAGAAGAAGAAGAAGAAGAAGAAGAAGAAGAAGAAGAAGAAATATTTATCTTGCTTCAGGTGGGGAGAATTAGCATCACTAAAGTGGAAGCTTAGAGAGGGTGTGGTCCAATCAACTACTGCTAATCCCTACTCTTATGAAGCTATGAAAACAACATTTTAAACGAATTGTTTTCTTTCTCTTGAAGGAAGATACTGTATGATAAACCTGCATCTGAAATATATTCCTGGAACCTTGTTCTTATATTAGATGCCTAGCGGGGTATCAGGGAAAAAATTAATATTTATTTTTCGGGGGCTACCTTTCAACCTTGCCTGCATGAAAATAACATTCAAAAGTTTGTTTTGTATTGAACTCTATGCAAATTTAAGGGGGCTCTTTGGGGCTTTTCGGGGGCTATTTCGCCCTGAGCCCCTGTGTATTTTTTTCACTGCGGGGTATATTTGTGATTCTACATTAAATCGGCAGGATTTACATGACTGTAGGGCTGAGGTTTGTAAATAATTTGATATGTAGGTCGTATTTGTGAGGTGAGAGCACAGTACTGCACATGTGTTATTAATATCATTCCATGTGTTTGGCATGTTGCCCTTTCAGTTATTATTTGAAAAGTGTTTTATACATGTAACCTCCTTGGTCGTCAGACATATTATTTAGACACTTGACTGGAGATACAAAGGTCGTTCTCTTGGCCTGGTCAGCTATCTGTCCTCACCTTTAAACTGTCTCAGATGGATCCTGGTTTCAACATGTGTCGCATAGAATACTCCTACTACATGTGTAACTACTTCTAATAATAATAAAAGCACTTCTTAAAGTGACTCGGTAACATTGTTGAAGGTTGATGAAAAAACTGTGTAATTTTTGTATAAAATGTTACTTATTATTTTCCTTCTATCATACTTACCCTCTAACATGCAAAAAATCCTGAAAAAATTCTCAAACCACAAAGATATTTATAGTTTTCTTTGAAGGCGTCACTGTGCGACACCCTCTTACAGTAAATTCTCCCAACATTTTTTAATTTTCCCAACCGTTTTTCCATGAAAATAAGACATAAGGCATGCTTTTAAAAATCTGTCAACACTTACATGCCTGGAATCGTATACCAATTCATTGCTTTGTGACGATTCACATTCACCTAAAATGTAATTAAATTGTAATAATATGGGATAATTAAAGAATCGATCAGATCAGTTTTTCCCAATTTTTATCATTAATAATGGTCCGTTTTTACTTTCAGATTATCTTTAATTGTACATCTAGCATTGAAGTCACTACCTTAGCACCAATTCCTCTCATCTGAACAATTTTACCAACAGCCTTTTCACACACGAGTAAAATTCTTTAAAGCGCTTTAAACTAATCAGCTTTACATACGACATCATTCACACACAGAAAGTTCGGTGCGATCGTTAATCGTTTCGTGATTAACTACTGCTCTTAAAATGCGCAGTAGTGCCATTGCGCATTGAAGGTCAGGTCATATCACACAAAGCGCACGCTCCATCCAGTTTAAACACGTATAACCGTTCACACACAAAATTTCAAGCTCTCTAGATACGAACTCGTATCTGCAGCCTGCTTTGAGGGGCGTATGAATCGCGACTTCGTATCTATCAGAACATCGTATAAACGATGTTCACACAGGGAAAATTTTCTTTAAAGCTGTTTAAAACTGTTGAGTTAAACAGCTTTAAACTAATCAGCTCTAGATACGATGAATTTTAGCTGTGTGTGAAAAGGCTGCAAGTCCCTTTATCATTTCTCATGCCCTCATATCCATCTCAATGGATGCTCAAGGTGCCTAATATTTCAGATTGTCACGCTGAAGGTCATTCCTGTGACTTTAATCTCATTGATAAACATGCTATAAGTAGCCCATTATGCCTCAGTCACACCTTTGGGTATTTGGCTTTTGTATTGCTGCGTAGTTATGGCAAGCTGTTTTAACATTTATTCCTATTCTTGATATCAAGAAATTGAATTCTTGATATCAAGAATTACCATTATTTTACAACAGAAAATCATTTCTTGATATCAAGAAATAGGAATAAATGTTAAAACGGCTTGCCATAAATACGCAGCAATACGCAAGCCAAATACGCAAAGGTGTGACTGAGGCATTACACCCATACATGTACATTACACACACGCCTACTCATACCTGAATATCGCTTCTGCTACTTTCTGACTGTTGTAGTAAGGTGCTATGTGGGTGAAGGAGTACCCGCTGTCAACGATGAGGCAACATCGGTGATCGGGATTCTCTGACTTTCTCTTGTGTGCACTCAGGGTACCCGCTGAAAGATTGACAAGTCGTAAAGAAAAGATGATTGAATTGGAGGTCAATTTTTTAGGGTTCATCACTATCATTATCATCATCATCATCACCATCATTACTACCACCACCATCATCATCATCATCATCATTATTAGTAGTTTCACCACCATCACCATCATCATCATAATCATTCTCACCATCACCATCATCATCATTATTATCATCATCATCGTTGTAAATCATCATCACCATCATAACCATCTTCATCATCATCATCATCAAGACATCATCACCATGATGATCTTCATTATCGTCATCATCATCTTCATCATCATCATCCTCATCATCATCATCATCATTACCATCATCATCATCATCATCATCACTATCACTATCATCACCATCATCATTATCATCATCATCACCATCGTCATCATCATCATCATAATCATCATCATCATCATCACCATCATCATCATCATCATCATCACCATCATTATCATCATCATTCATCATCACCACCACCACCACCACCACCATCATCATCATCATCATCATCACCACCACCACCACCACCACCACCATCATCATCATCATCATCATCATCATCGTCATCGTCATCATCGTCGTCATCATCTTCATCATCACCATCACCATCATCATCATCTTATCTTCATTATCACCACCATCATCATCACCATCATCATCATCATCATCATCATTATAATCATCTCATTTTCATCATCATCATCGTCATCATCATTACCATTATTATCTACATGTAGGTTATCATCTTCATCATCATCATTATCATCTTTCATCATCATCACCATCATTATCTTTGTTATCATCTTCATCATCATCATTATCATCATCTTTCATCATCTTCATCATCATCACCATCATTATCTTTGTTATCATCTTCATCATCATCATCATTATCATCATCTTTCATCATCATCATCATCACCATCATTATCTTTGTTATCATCGTCATCATCATCATTATCATCATCTTTCATCATCATCATCTTCATCACCATCATTATCTTTGTTATCATCTTCATCGTCATCATTTTTCATCGTCATCATCATTACCACCACCACCACCATCACCACCACCACCATCATCATCACCATCACCATCATCATCATCATCATCTTCATCATCATTATCATCATTTTCTTTGTTATCATCATCATCATCATCATCATCATCATCATCATCATCATCATCATCATCATCCTCATCATCATCATGTGCTGGCCTCAGCTGAGATGAATTTCAGTCTTTGACACAACTCGCTCTTTTCAATCATGACCTTAGGTCTTCTAAATTACCATTAAGATAGGATTATACAGAATCATATCCATGAAACTGTGGGGGCATCAGCATTTTTTAGGCAGCTAGTGCGCTTTGGTAAGGCATTAATCCTTATAACCAGTCCCTCAGAGAGGACTTAAAGCTGTCTGTCCCCTGGCTGCTTTAACAAGCAAACACATGTTTTCTTAACAGTCAGGTGAAACAAACGAACAAACAAAATCCTACATTTCATTCTTCTTTGATATTGGTAAAACCATGTAAAACAAAGGTAACAACAGCTGTATGCCATTTCTTACCATTTATTCTTAACAAGGCCTTGAATTGGTATTCCTCAAAGAAGATTTCATTCATAGCCTCTTGGATGGACGAGAAGTTGAAGTATGGTTCCGTGACAACGGCCGTCGTGTCTGGGCATTCCAGTCCAAGGAGCTCTTTGCCAAACATGTAGTCCCATACCTGCCTCTGCACATCCCAATTTACAAGGTAACCCTGCATGGGGGGAAAGGACAGACAAATATGAGTTTCTATGCATAATGATAATGGCACCAACTACATTCAAGATTCAAGATTATTTTATTGGTCCATGCATGCAAATATTACATAGAAATTTTGCTTCCAATGGCTACATGCTCTCTTACAGATAATACTATGAATACGACAGAAGAACTTGGATGTGCAAAGTTGGTCCTACATGTCACTGGTCCAATGAAACCTAAGCCCATTCATAACAGGAACCAATGACACAGGGCTCTTGGGAGGGATGGACCCTATGAAATATGGATGCGACATTGGACTGATGGGACTAGACAAATAGTACTTCCCTTAAGCTTATCCCCAACCCAATCCAAGAACTACTCAAGCGGTATCTAACATCATAACTCATAAAGAAACAAAACGCTAAAGTATTAAAATTAAAATGAATTAAAAATAAAATGATCACCCGCTTCAGATCAACTGACAAAGTTGGTCTGTTCTTCTTTGGGGTCCCAAAATAACTACAATAAATTGATTAATTAATTATTAAAGCATATTAATAAAGATAAACACAATCCATGAAACAGAGTGCGTACAATATATAATGATTATCATAAAATAACAATTAACACCTCAACAATATTCCAAGAAACTACACCATCCACCATTCCCACCCTCTAGCTAAAATTAATTTAAGATTTATTTAAGGGTCTTTTTTCAGAAAATTGAAATTTACCTTCTGAAATGGAAGCATGTAGTAGAGTGCGGAAAGATCTCTGCAGTCCTCGATCTGGTTACCAATAAACTGCTTTCTCCTCTCACTTTTAGACTTGGAGATACAGTTTAGTATGTGTCTGCCGAGTAGAAAGAAAGGGAACAAACTTAGGAGGCGCAACGGGCTCAGTGGTAGAGCAGTGGTCTCGTTACCGGGTTCGAAACCAAGTCAATGCGCTAGTGTGCTTTGGTAAGGTATTAATCCTCATTACCAAGTCCCTTGGAGAGGACTAAAAACCGTCGGTCCTCTGGTTGCTTACTTACAAACAAACATTGTACATGTACACAAAAACTACACAAACTTTCTTAACAGTCAGGTGAAACAAACAAATTCAGAAATAAAGTACAGTAGTATTGGTTTTCCCATGCAGTCTGCATAATTATTTTGACAATGTTCACAACACTTATTTATCCGATTTTATCGTCATCATCAACTTGTATTTTTGATCGATGTCACACAGCAACTTTGACTATTGCTGTGTATTCGCAATCTATATTTTTGTCTTCACTCAGCGCGCCTTCGAACCTATTGTCGTGGACATTGTACATTGATTGAGTCGACATCTTCACTGACTTAATATATTCTAGTAGATTCTACTGACTACTGTAAACGCGGAAATATTCGCGGTACATTTCGCGCTAAGTAATAAAGTTGGTGTCCGTGAAATTTATAAACCTGCAAAAATATAAACTTGACTTCTTAGGCGTGTTCTGAACGGGCTGAATTTGGTGCAACGCAAATTTAAGAACCAGCGAATATGTTTTGAGATCGCTCAGCATCATTGACAGCTGATCAAACTCATATTTCAGCTGTCATCAGCATCGATCACCATCATTCCTGTCTTCACCGTGGATGCTGATTTGGTTCGATATTATTTGAATGAATGCTCATGCTTTGCTGATGAGTGATGGGATCGGAGTGATGGATCTGATATTGATAATTATTTCATCATTCATTTCATGCTCGGTTTCGATTTACTAATGCAACTGCAGTGTTTTTCTGCCCCCAAAATCAAAAGGCTAGAGTGCCGTGCCGTGCCCGTCTATATTGAAATATCAGTGACAGGCGTAGGCCAGCTAACATAAATATAGATGATGTGGGACTACAACAATGCGTAACGCATTTCCATGTTGGTTGTATTAACTTGTATATCAGCACTTTGTCCTATAATTAGCACTAAAGCCGTAAAATCTTACATAAAAAACATATATAAGTTTAAAAGAATAATGTTTGTGCTTACCTTGGTTCTTTATCAGATGCTAATCCAATTTTAACGTGGTAAGCACCGTTATCCAAGATGACTGTGGGCGCCGCCATTTTGAAAAATTTATCTTGATTGACTTTTGTTGTTGAATATGTGACGTCATCATCATTGGTCGTCGAGGACAAGCATCGCGCTGGATTGAAAGATTACATCATCAGAGTAATATAAAGTAAGTGAATTAAGGTAAAGTAGGTCTAAAGTAAAGTAACATAAATGAAAGTAAGGTAAATTAAATTAAGTTAAAGTTACTATGTCCCATCTGCAGGCCAAATAAAATGAAAAGGTTAAATTCCAACGGCATTTGAAAGACAATACTAATTTAGAACTTCCCTCTGAAAAAAAATAGGGCTTGAAAATGGCTTTAAGTAGGAAAATAACGACCATTAGTTGTCGAATTGACTTAAGTGATTGCAACCAATTAAATAATAGTCTGATTTTCAGACCCTTTTACCGAAGCGTCATGCATTTTGTGCTGCACAAAGATTCAATCAGTTTAATTTTGGCCATTACAATAAGGGGGTTATTGATGTAGACAAAATAATGCTCATGAACCTGTTACAGCTCATTTTATGTATGTTATTACTAAAGGAAAAGAGACGTCAGTCAGTCACCCAATACTAGTGTCTGGGGAAAAAAGAAGGAAAAAAAAAAGGAGGAAAAAAAAAAGGGGGAAAAAAAAGAAGGGAAAAAAAAGAAGGGAAAAAAAAGAAGGAAAAAAAAAGAAAGGAAAAAAAGGAGGAAAAAAAGAGAGAGAGAGAGAGAGAAGGAAAAGAAGGGAAAGAGGAGAGAAAGGAAAAGAAAGAAGAGGAAGAAGAAAAGAAAAGGGGGAAGAAGTGATCGGGGGGGGGGCCGAAAGAGCCTCGCCTCCCCCCCCCCCCCCCTCCCCTAATCAAAAAAATAAGAGAGAAGGAAGGAAATAGAAAGAAGGGGGTATCAGTTGCAATTTTTCCGCCAACAAGTTGTGGATCGGGTTGGGGTTGGGGCAAAATGCACTTGCCTCCCCCCGCACCGCTAAAAAAAAAAGAGAAAGAAGGAAAAGGAAAAAAGGAGAGCTAAAAGGGACCGAAAAAAAGGTGAAAAGAAGGGGAAATAGATCATTTGCACTTAATCCCGCCAACAACGTGTGGAGAAGGGTGGGGGCCGAAATGACCTTGCCTCCCCCTCCCCCTCCCCCCCCCCCCCCATCAAACCTTAAAGAGAGAGAAGGAAGGGAAGGGAAATGGAAAGAGGAGAGAAAGGGAAAGAAAAAAAGAGAAATAAGAAAGGTAGGGGAGATCAGTTGCGATTTTTCCGCCAACAAAGTGTAGATCGGGGGGGGGGGGCACTGGGGTATTGATCGGGGAGGGGGCTCGGGGGAAATAAAATTTAAACGTGGTTTATTTCTAATTCCATAACGGTGGTTTACACATAATGCTGAAATGACATAATTTCCGAGATTTTTCCTCATTCTTTAGTAAATTATACTTTTGTATGCGTTTGTTAATTAACAGCCAGACAAGAAATATGCTTCTTGAGATGCCTACATGTCAGGGCCCGCAGAACGGCGGGGATCGGGAGCCTCCCCAATTATTTTTGGAAAAGCATTTTTTAAGAGAAATAGAAAGAAAGAGAGCAAGAAAGAAAGAACAGTATGTTATACCAATGTCACAACAAAATAAGGTATCAAAAATTGCTCATTTGACCGTAATTAAACGCCTAAAACCCCTGAGCTTCCGGGGGCTCTGCCCCCGGGACCCAACCAAGGGCCCTTGGGCAGGCCCCTTGATACTCATTTGACCGCAATTTAGCGCCTAAAACCCTTGATCTTCTGGGGGCTCCGCCCGCTGGACCTCACGCCAATCAGTGTCCTGCCAGTGTCACAAATAAAGTATAAAAATATGTTCATCTAACCGTAATCAAATGCCTAAACCCCTGAACTTCCGGGTGCTCTACCCCCTGGACCCCACTGGATGCAAATCTGACGGTTATGTAATGCCTAAAACCCCTGAGCTTCCGGTGGCTCCACCCGCTGGACCTCACGCCAATCAGTGTCCTGCCAGTGTCACAAATAAGGTATCAAAATATGTTCATCTGACCGTTACTTAATCAAATTCCTGAAACCCCTGAGATTCAGGGGTTTCCGCACCCTCGACCGCACCAGGGGCCCTGAGGCGGGCCCCTGAATGCCTATCTGACCGTAATTTGCCTAACGGGTAACTGAATTTAGACAAGGATTAAGAAACGAGAACGGTACAACGAATCGTCTTCTTTCTCTAATGATTTAATGAAACGTAAAAGCTTCCGCGCTTCGCGCGCGCGGATGGGAGGGGGGGGGGGGGGGGGACTGAATTCAGACGAGGATTAAGAGTGGAGAACGGTACAACGAATCGTCTTCTTTCTCTAATGATTTAATAAAACGTACAAGCCTCCGCGCTTCGCGCGGGAGGGGGGGGGGGGGAACTGAATTCAGACGAGGATTAAGAGTCGAGAACGGTACAACGAATCGTCTTCTTTCTCTAATGATTTAAGGAAACGTAAAAGCTTCCGAGCTGTGCGCGGGAGGGGGGGGGGGATGAATTTAGACGAGGATTAAGAGTGAAAACGGTACAACGAATCGTCTTCTTTCTCTAATGATTTAATGAAACGTAAAAGCTTTCGCGCTTCGCGCGGGAGGGGAAAAACTGTATTCAGACGAGCAGGCGCGTACGCATGGGGGGGGGGGGGGGGGGGGGGTCGAACCCCCCCCCCCCCCCTTCGGGTTTTTTTTATGTGTGTATCTTGGAGCAAACTCCCCCCCCCCCTCATTAATTTTTTTTTTTTTTTTTTTTTTATAAAAAAAAAAAAAGGTGACCAACGGAACAAAATGTCAAATTTTCAAATTTCGAGACCCCCCCCCCCAAAAAAAGTGTCCTCTTAACCCCCCCCCCCCCCCTTATTCAGCGGCTGGCTGAGTCGTTGCGATTTTTGGGGGGACCAAAACAAAAAAGTTATTTTTAAATATTCTTTTTAAAGGTCATATAATAATATGCAATCCATGACCAATGCCCCCAAGGGAGAAAGCACTTAGGAAAAAAAAAAAAATTAATGACATTTGTGTACACGACAAATAGTCATCCGCGACTACGTCACAATTTACTGACCAAACGGCCATTTGAGATTAGCATAGACTTAGTGATCTCATTATTTCAAGCATTCATAACCTATTTTATTAATTAGTCTCATTTATTTCAATTTGTTTGCCATTCTGTTTTTATTATTTTTCTTCTTGAATCCAATTGATATTGTAACAAGGATTGGATAACCCTTTAATTATTAAGGTGTGTGTGTGAGCGGGGGGGTGTGGGTAATATGTTTATTGGCGACACACACCGGTTACATCCTAGGTTAGACGATGCTGCATGCGTGTCTGTCCGTCTCTTTGTCTCTCTCTCTCTCTCTCTCCTGCTCTCTCTCTCTCCCTGTCATTAGATCTGTCTGTCCCCCCTCTTTCTCCCTATGTATCTCTGTATATTTCTCCGTCTATCTTTCTGTCTGTCTGTCTCTCTCTCTCTCTCTCCCTGTCATTGTCTCTGTCTGCCTCCCCTCTTTCTCCCTATGTATCTCTGTATATTTCTCCGTCTATCTTTCTCTCTCTCTCTCTCTCTCTCTCTCTCCCTGTCATTGTCTCTGTCTGCCTCCCCTCTTTCTCTCTATGTACAACATGTATCTCTGTATATTTCTCCATCTGTCTTTCTCTCTCTCTCTCTCTCTGTTATCTCCGTCTCTCCGTCACCTCTTCTAGATCTCCCTCGGCCCTCCTCTCTCTCTTCCCCGTTCCCTCTCTCCTTATCTTCTTTCTTGCCTTTTTTCATTGTGCACCACGTTTCTTCCTCCCCTATTTTTCTTTCTCCTTCTGAATTGTTCTCTTTTTCCCCCATCAAATATGAAACATAATTAATACGGTATTAGTTTTTCCAAAATAAATACTTTATTTCTAGTGCATCAAGAAAATAATCTATACGATTCGAAATGGTATATACATGTACATTAAATTGTTACTTTACCATTGTATTGGCTCGTTTATTACGAGTTATACGAGGTATCATAGTTTACATTTCGTATTTTTTATGAACTGAATATTGATATTCTTCAACGACGTTTAATAAAGAAAAAAAACCAACACAGTACAATTATTATAGGTCGAGTTAAATGTTGTTTACAAATTGTAAATTTCTTCGATCTTAATTCCAATCTTGGGAATCCTATTTTCCATACAGGCTTTAACCATACTGTCAGTATCTTCAGAGACAAAATGAATACGTGTATCAATCACGGGGGAGGGGGATTATACATTTAATTGAGTGAGGGGGATGGCCTGTACATATTATTATACACCCCCAATTTTGAAGGGAAAAACATATTACAAATCTAAGCAGTTGACAACTCACAATTATCGCCCTTCTGCATGGCTCTAAACAGAGCAAGAGACGAAATAGATGGAATTCCATTTTAAGAAGAATGGATAAAATATAGGCTCCTTTATACATTTTGATGTCGAATACCGAAAAAGAAATGTCAGATTTAACTTTTTAGTACATCCAATTAAAATTTAGACAGGTTAAAAAGCCTTCAATTGCACTAATGGACCACACGACACTTTAAATTGTTGTATCACTGACATGCTTTTAATTCTACAACAATGTCTAATAAGTATTTGCACTGCTGAATTTTTTTGTTAGGGGTTTATGAAAATATAAAACACCTATTGCAATATTTGCCTCGAAGAATCAACTCTGACGTAGGCCTTTCTTTGGATTATCAAATAGAAGGTTTGGGTCTGGGCAAGGTACAATAATGTATGATAATTTTTTATTTGATTTTAAATGTTACAGTGTATAGAGTAGAATGTTTGTTCAATGAGGAATGACTCTTTCTACATTCTATCATATTTATGTCGAACAAATGCAACGTAATTGTCATTTTTGCTGGATGAAAATCCTTATGGCATTAGGTCATTTCTCCATCCAGTGAATTTAATCGTTTCTGATTTTTAGCACAATTAAGACATTTTATGATAATGTTAATGATTCAAGTAGATCTTAATACCACACGGTTCCTAAGTTTTATATAAACACATCTTCTATCTGTTTGCACGCGAATACATCTACACAGGGACGTGATAGAGAAGGACTGGAATCGAGCCGCTCTCCTTTGACCCCATGCTCCAAGCCGCCGAACAGTTATGCGCTAATCTGCAACTGTTGACCAGGTGGTGAGATAAAAGAGCGCATGAAATTTCAGGATTTAGAATTCCTACATCAGAAAATGGTATCACAGCAACTGTTCGCTGTCCCTTCCAAGGATTTCTCATCCATTGTTGAATGTGTAAAGAGTAGAACAAGCGAACACAAACTTGTGTAATTTCATCCTTTTTTAAACTTGAAAAATACAAAAAACACGCGAAAACACGCATTAGCAAACTTAATGTTATTGAAGATCGTAAATCATTGATCAAATAATGGGACATTAAAGCATGCACAAATTAGCGCATCATCCTAAAATATTGAGTTTTTGACAGGATGTAATTTTTCTTTTACCAACTCTGGCACACACAATTAAAGGAAGGACGGAGTTCTAAATTTGAAAATGTGTTTGATGTACTATTCCCAATAAAATCCCCATATAAAGTTTTTGATTTACACTGAAATTTTGCCGGTTATTTAATATTTTGTAAAAAATGTAAAACTGGTGCCTGGCTTCCGAAAGTCCCCGCAGTGGAAGCGCGGCTCGGAGCATGGAACTACAAAGCCAAGTGGAATGTTAAACATCCCATTGTTACGCTTTAGAACTCAAGAATGCGTTTGAATAAATTACAAGAGTTTCGCCTCCTTTTCTTTCACCTCCCTGATCTACAGTATAGGTCTCATCTTCTGGGAGTCTTCAAGGGGCAAACGGGCCAGAGATCGCCCAGCAATGACTTACATTGATCGGATAGAAAACTTCGGACACTTATCTACCAAGGCAGGAACTCCCAAAGACCACAGAAAATAAAAATGAGTCGAGAAAAAAAACCTGTACACTCGAGCTAGTAGTACAGTAGAAGAAGGCATATCACAATCTACCGCAACCTATACGATCTGAGTGCGATCCGATTTTCTGAATAATTTGCAACTGCGTTTGATAAACATTCAAATTTCTAGATTCTCAATGATCGATAATTTTGAAATGTCATATGATTAGTAAAATTGATATTTCAATGGATTTCACTATTCCTAGTTGGAGGAATAGCTAAATTGGCTTAGAATCGCAGTGACGTCATACTACAAGTAGAACGATTGTCTACGGTTCGGCTTTTATTCAGACTGGAAAGCTTAAATGTACTAATAAACTCATCATTTATTAGAACCTACATCAAGAAGATGATGTTTATTTAGAAATCTAAATCTAATATAATTCTCATTTCTGAGCACATCTAATCGCAGGGAGATCGTATATATCCGGCGGTGGGCTTACCACGTCTATCATCTTATCTACTGAGTATGCCGATGGCCGATTTAATAAGTACTTATCTGACGCACTAATTATTGCTTCCCACAAGTTAGAGCTCTGTAAATAATTAATGAATGCGTACTACGCAGTAAATTAAAATTAAAATGGAATTTCAATTAATAATCGTTTAAGAAGAAGAAGAAAAAAAATCACCGCCCAAACTTTAAGGAAAGAATTGAATATTCATTCCGAAATAGTGGTTTGAAATGCTTAGGTCTCATTTTCCACAGCGGCCGTGCGGTCTAAAATATCTACGGCCAATAGCATATATAGGACCGCCGCAGCGTTCCCACTGTCACATACGGTAGCGGTCACACAATTCTGTTACTGTTAGGAAGGCCGCAAGGCGTATTTTGAATTTGTGGAGACTGAAAATCTGCGACTGCCGTATGGCCTTTGAAATGATAACGCACGGTCGCCTTAGAGCGTCCCTGCGGCGGCCGTAGCTTTTTGACAAAAACTAAGGCAGACGCAAGGTAGCCGCAAGGTGCCCGCGAGGTGGCCAAAGGGGAACCATACGGCGACCGTGCGGCCAGACTGATGCTACCGCTTCACCCCTGGAGTATATCAAACGCAAGGCTACCGTACGCCTGACGTACGGTCGCCGTGGAACCGCTCTACGGCGTGGCTACGGCGTGTCTAATCGCTTCAGCGAACCTAGAAATGAAAACAGTTTTAACTCCGCGTTATAATCCCACGGCGACTCGTACGGCCTGTAAAGATAGGGATACACCCTAGGGTGACCCTGCATGAGGCCACCCACCGCAGATTCTCTGCGGCCGCCGCAAGTATCTCTCGAATTCGGGGGCTAACGGCCGCCGTATCCTAGCCGTAGAGCAAATGTGACCTAGGCATACTCATTGAGAATGGATTCCACTATTTTGAACTTGGATTTTCAATCCCCCTTAAAGATACTTTGTCCCTTTTGCAGCCAACATCACATTGCAGCAATCATGAATATGTCATGTGTGTCCTATCTGTGAAATTTAAACGTTAGCAGTGTCCTAATATTCAAATTATGCAAGGAAACACGTTTACTTGCAAGACTTCACTGTCAGACACTATTGAGTGACTGAATGACTTTTTTTCTTCTTTGGTAATAACATACATAAAATCTGAAATCTGAAATGACCACATGGAACAGCATCGAAGAAGGGTCAGCGAGCACCATGAATATTTTAAGAAATTGACTTCGGTTGAGCGCTCCGCTTTCATCCTGATTGGGTAGAAGACAAAGAACCGAACTGCTTACTTTGCAGTCCGCATTATTACACACCACTTGTCGGGGCTTGGCTTTGTGGTATAATTTCGAGAGCCCTGTAAAACTCTAGAAAAACGGTAGAGAGAAAAAGAAATAGAGGGAGATTATCATAAATACATGGACTTCAAACACTTAAAATGAGGAAGAAACACAATGAAAGAATATTGGGATAAGCATGAAAAAAGAGAGAGAGAGAGAGTTGACGTAAGAAAAGCTTTAACTAAGACCCTAAAATCGACAATCGTGGGATCTTCTTGTAGAAAAAAAGTCATTTGCATAATGCACCAACTCTTTGTTACTTAAATTTGCTCAAGACGCAAAAGAAAAGTTGGAATATGAAAATTTTCAACAAATAGTTAGATAAGTTAGAAAATACAAATAGTTCTACTGCAAAGAATTTTGTTGAAAGATGAGTTTGTAGGGCAATTTTAACAATTTATAATTTTTTCCTTAAACCTTGTACCAAGCACCATGCCAAACTCTAACCTAAACCTAACCTAAATCCCAATGGCAATCCTATTCCTGAACCCTGCTTTTTTGACAAAGTAAAGTCTGGGAAAATTATTGCCGCCGAGTTAATTAAGGAACCTCCATGAATTAACTTACCATCATAAGATATAATGCTGTCTTGATTGGTATCAATGAGCTCGAATTGACGAATTGCTTCTATTGGATTTAGAGGGGTCGATGAAATGGTCTTCATTGTTTCCATGACCTCTCTCAAACTGTAATAAGATGATACAATTGAATGGTCAAATATAAAAGAGGAAATTGTTTCACAATGAAGTATAATGAATTCTGTGCTGCCTCAAACGAAAGAAAAAGAAGAAGAAGAAGAAATGGAAAGCAGCAGAAGAAGAAGAAGAAGGAGACGAAGAAGAAGAAGGAGAAGGAAAAGAAGAAGAAGGAGACGAAGAAGAAGAAGGAGAAGGAGAAGAAGAAGAAAAAGAAGAAGAAGAAGAAGAAGAAGAAGAAGGAGAAAAAGAAGAAGGAAAACAAGAAGCTGAAGCAGAAGTAGAATTAGAAGAAGAAGCAGCAGAAGAAGAAGAGAGGAACAAAAAAAGGAAAGAAAAACAACACCAACAGCAACAGCAACAAGAAGAAGAACAATAACAAAAACAAGAAGACGATTTAAAAGAACAAAGAAACAACATTCTGGAGTGTGCATGGCTTGTGTGTGCGTATTTAGGCAATGATGTAACATGGATATCGGGCACTGAAGGGGCACCAGCATGACCGGGGAAAGGGGGGGGGGGGGGGGGCAGGGGACGGGGGGGGGGGGAGGGCACTAGTATTACTCGATGTATGAAATACCAAAATATAAGGGCAAGAGGCTTTTTAATCTTTCCCCCTCGTTCTCACTTTCATTTTCCCCTTTATATCTTACTTGATTAGGGAGGCGGGAGGGACATGCACATGTAGTAAAATGAGATTAAACTGCTCTTATTATCGAAGTGATGATGATGGTGATAATATTAATATTAATACTACTACTACTACTACTTCTACTACTATATTTCAACTACAATTAGTACTATTACTATTATTAATTCTTCTACTACTACACCCACAACAAAAAGTGAGTCATTTGACTCATTTAAGCATAATTTTCGTGAGTCAGGTGTAAATTGACTCATTAGTAACAACCAATGAGTCTCTATTGACTCATTTATATTTCACCAGTGTGTCAATCATGAGCTGACGCATTTGCAACATGCTTCGACTGACTCACATGGTCGTAAAAAATGAGTCAAGATCGACATAAGAGCATTTTAGAAGAAAAAAGTGAGTCAACTTGAAAGTGAGGCTGTATGCATGCGCGCGCATGCTTTCGTGACGTCATCCAAAATGCGAATTCTCGAGCCATATTTGAATTCCCGATCGACGACTGCAGCTAGTGAAAAATTGGTACGCATAATTATTCATATGGTTTTAAACGATGATTTTTATGACTGGATTCGTGGGCTGAATCTTCTGATTATTATACAAATGATGCATGCGTTCATTTTACGATATCCGCACTCGAGTTGATGAGGCTGTGTGTAACTTAACTATAGATTACATAGACTATCGCACGAAGCCGTGTCGAATGAAAACATGCATGATCTTGCATCATTGTTTTATACAACGAAACTCCTAGATCCTTGTTATTTGATGTAAAACGAATTAATTCAAGATTGTTTCGTGACAGTATGGGTGACAAATAAATCTCAAGTTAAGGCTTAATTTAGTGCGTACAAAGTAGATTTTTCAGATTCGGGTAGCGGGACCACCGATTACATCGCTAAAATGTGATATTTTAGGATATATTTTCCATTGCAAATGTGGACAGTGACTCTGGCATGGTATGGTATGTGTGTGATAGGCCTAGGGAGTAGGGCTATCTAGGGGCCTATATGTCATGATGTGATTATGCTATTATTAGGGTGTCTGATCGCGCACCCGATGTTGTGTGCTAAAATCTTTCCCATAGAGATTGCACACATCCCTATGTGGTCTACATGTGTAGTGATATGGATACAGGTGTTGTACACATACATGTTACACATACATGTTTCCACTGCTTTCTTGAGTGTGTGTATGCAAATATGCACATATCCACTGCACCTTGTGGAAGCCATGACCTAAACAATAGTAAACACTTCCATGAGCATGCATGGGCAATCAGGCATGAATATATGAATAAATGTACATGGACAGTGTATGCAGAGAAGGGATGTTGGTATGTTAGGAGAGGGACACATGTTTTGGGCTCTGAGAAAGGAGGTACACCCACAACAAAAAGTGAGTCACCCTTACTCAAATTGATGAGTCACTGGTTTGTCCGTACAGCGAAACACTTGAAGGATCATGTGAGTCACTATGACTCGATACAAATGAGTCTTATTTATCTAAGACTCACTTCAAGTGAGTCTTAGAGACTCATTTGTATCGAGTCATAGTGACTCACATGATCCTTCAAGTGTTTCGCTGTACGGACAAACCAGTGACTCATCAATTTGAGTAAGGGTGACTCACTTTTTGTTGTGGGTGTACAACTCTTAATAATAAAAAGGATAACAAAATCAAGATTGGTACTATTAACAATAATAACAATTATTACAACAATAGTTTAAAAAAAAAGGATTATAATGCTGTACTTGCCCTGCAATGAGAACGCACACCCCTGCATGACATACCTTAATCGTGCATCTCCGTTCTTATCAAACGTTTCGAACATCACTAAGGCATCTTCTTCTTCCGGCTCGGTTTCTTCGTTTTGAGGAGGAGCAGCTTCCAAAAATTCAACCTCGTCTAATCGTCCATCCTCTTGATAGTGCACAGTCACGTAAGCCGAAGCAGAAGAAGAAGAAGAAGAAGAAGAAGAAGAAGAAGAAGAAGAAGAAGAAGAAGAAAGAAAGAGAGAGAAAGAGATAGAGAGGGGATAGAAAGAGAGAGAGAGGGAAAGGGAGAGGGGTAGATGACGGAAATTATTACGCTGGTAAATTTACACGGCTTATCACTGCTTTTTAAAGGAGAGTAATGGAGAATTTTAGAATAAGACTACATATTCACTGGCGTACCTATGGGGGGGCAGGGGGGGCAGAGTGCCCCCCCTGACGGGCTCCAGGCGAAAAAAAAAGGGGAAAGAAAAGAAAAGAAAGGAAAGGAAAGAAAAAGAAAAAAAGAAAAGGGAAGAAAAAAAGGAAAAAAAGAGAAAAAAGGAAAAAAAGAAAAAGGAAAGAAAAAAGGAAGAAGAAGAGAAAAGGAAGAAAAAGGGAAAAGAAAAGGAAAGGAAAAAAATGGGGAAATTAAAAAAAAAAGACCATGGCCGTACGCACCAGGGGGGGGGGGGGGGCAGTTGACCCCAGATATTTTGAAAACGTACAGTTTTTTTCCTGAAAATGTAGTGTAGGCCTATACCAAATCCTTCAATTCTACTTTTGAAAATGCAAAAGTACCCTCATGACCAGTTCGGTCGCTCGAACTCCCTTCACTCCTTTTGCTTTTGAGATTCTTCGAAAACTTTTAACGCATCTTTCCCCCTCCCCCACCAGAAAAATATTCCGCATACGGCCCTGAAAAATTAAGACAAATGAAAATAGGAAAATATAAGTGATATAACAAATTCGAAACTCTTCGCTGGCGCGAACTGCTTGCTAGCCTATTTTGTATTAAATGTTTTCACTTGCTCGTCCCCCTGAAAAAAGAAAAGGATTAGCATTGCCTAGAATACAATTGTGCCTGCCCCGACTGGCCCCGACCTGCAACCATGGCAACAATAACACACAGTGTATGTACCAAATGTTACTAAAAGAAAGTAATTCATTTTTCTCGCTCGCTACACTTGCTCGCGAATAAAATGAATGGATATTGCTTTGGAAATAATTGTGCCCACCTAGCTTGACCTGCAACAATATCATTAAAAATGGAAGAGTTTTTTCGCCCTCTCGCCAAAAAGGAATTGAATCGCGTAAAACGCGATTGCGTCCATCCTGACCTGCACCAATAAAAACAAGTTTATTTATTAATTTCTATTAAAAGAGAATTTTTTTTTTGCTTGCTCGCTATGCTCGCTCGCCAAAATGGAATTGACACCGCTAACGTGCCCGCCCCAACCTGCAACAACCAGTTAATAATTATGTACCAAACGTTATTCAAAGAAGTTTTGGTGTGCTCGTGCTCGCCAAAACGGAATTAACATCACCTTAGACATGATTGTGTAAGCCCTGCCCTGAAACAAAAAAATCTGAAATTTCTGAACCAATTATCATTACAAAAATTTTGCTCGCTCGCTACGCTCGCTCGCCAAAATAGAAATAACACCGCTTTTAATAATCACGTCCCTGACATGGAACAATGAACCCAAGTTTACGTACCATATTTTCCCTATAAAAGAGAAGTGATTTTTTTGCTCGCTCGCTACGCTCGCTCGCCAAAATAGAAATAACACCGCTTTTAATAATCACTTCCCTGACATGGAACAATGAACCCAAGTTTTATGTACCATATTTTCCCTATAAAAGAGAAGTGATTTTTTTTCGCTCGCTCGCTACGCTCGCGAGCTCGTGGAATTATGTGCCCACCACTAACCTGCTACAATATCATTAAAAAGAGAAATGTAGGGGGTTGCCTGCCCGCCAAAATGGGATTGACATTGCCTTAAACACGATTGTGCCCGCCCCCGACCTGCAACAATGAAACAAATTTTATATAGCAATTCATTGAGAGAAAGATGTATTTTGGCTCGCTAGCTAAAATGGGTATAAAATCACCCTAAACACAATATTGTTCCCGCGCCCTGCATGGGACAATTGAACCAAGTTTAAGTGGCAATTATTAAAAAAGAAGTGATTTTTTTCTTGCTCGCTACGCTCCTTTGCAAAAAAATGGAATTAACGTCGCTAACAAGTGAATGTTCCCACCCCCAACTTGCAACAATACCAGTTTATATACCAAACGTTACTTAAAGATTTTTTTTTGCTCGCTCGCTCGCCAGAAGTGAAAATTAGCATCGCCTTTTTTGTTTGTTTCGGTCGCTTGCCCCCCCTGACGGAGTACCCCAGGTACGCCACTGTACATATTATGATTGATTTGTGTAAATAAGGATCCGGAGGAGGAAAAATTGAAACGAATAAAAGAAAAGAATAGTATAATAAAGTCGACAACATATGGAATACTACATAATGATGATTATTTGAATGGAAATACAACACCGTAACCAATTTGTTTATGAGTATTTCTGCAACGGTTTGTGTGCTCCAATCTTCTCCATGGGCTCAACAAAAAAGAACCAAATATAAGAGATGGTGGAACAAACATATAGGATAATGAAAGAGATATAGAAAGAGAGAAGAGGGAGAAGAAGAGGGAGAGAGATAGAGGAAGGAAGTGAGGAATAGAATGTGGGAGAGAGAGAACGAAAGAGAGAAGGGGGAGAGAGAGGCGGACGAAGTGTGCGTGTATGGGCCAGGTTACATCACAATGCTAAAAATTGCAACAGGATCGATACAAAAAAGTCCCCTTTAATTCAAACTACTTACCATTTATATCATAGGTTCTGAAAATCTCTCGCAGCTGAAAGACCAGGATATCCATGTCGGTTTTGAGTCCTGGACGACGCTGGAGAAACAGGGACATCTCGAGTGGAATGATATACCCGTCCAGATCGACATCGTAAAGATCGAAGAGACCTTAAAATTATGATTGACGAAAAACAAACATGATAATAACATAATAATAACATAATCAATTTTGAAACAGAGAGAAAAACAAAAAAACTAAACAAACACCAAGTAGATACATGAAGAGTCATAATAATCAATTATATAAACTGAATTACATCCATTAGGCACGCGCGCACACACACACACGCACACACAAAAAATATACGAATCGTATTAAGTAGCCACAAAAGTTGATACAAATTATACAATAAATTACTACGACAGAGCTTTTTAAACCTGGATAAGATAAGTTTTTAAAATAAGTATAAACAAGAAACAACCAACATTTTAGGCGTCATTGTTATAAACAATCTTGTCTGCAGCTGCGGCTGCGGCATTCTCTAGCTTTTACAAGAGATTAAATCCCTCATTTAAACCCTACGGCAATTGATGATGCAGGTTTTAAGATTAGGTGTATATTTTTTAGAGTCCACATTTAAGCCCATGATATTGTGATCCAATAATGCGATAATGACGGGAAAGTTATATGAATGCTAAATAGGAGTAAAAATGCTATATTTTTGATAATGATTTCAGGAGACTTAAGGCAATAATTCTAAGTGAATTTCTAGAATATATCAAGTGCTTCTAAAGATAGGAAATTCAAAAAGCGTTACGAATGTTGAGTTGATAACGATTAAGCAGATGAACGGGGGATATGGCTCCCTTGAGCCCTTTAGAAACGCTATAGAAGTGCTCTAGAATTCTTTATTTATGACGAATATATAATATTGTCACAATCAATTCATGAAACTGGTTGAGGGATGTATTTCTTATTTATTGGCAGCAGTGTATACAACTTACCTTTCATTCTTTGAAGACTTGGAGTATCTGTATAATTCTCTATTAACTGGGCATCGGATCTATGATTTTCTATAGAAGCAGAAGTTGCTATAGCTGCTGATAGTGCCATGATGATCGCTGATATTACAACCGCTTGGAGACTGCAAGTAACCGAGATAAAATATGTGATTCTGAGTATTGATCAAGGAATAGTATTACTGATAAATAGAATAAATAATAAACCTGGAATTATCAAAGCTATTGAAATTGCATTAGTTTTGTTTTCTTTCAAAGACATTATTCAAGAATGTTTGTATTCGTTGCTATCCATATTCTTCATGTTGTTGTTGGTGTGGTGGTGGTGGCGTTTTGGAATAGCGTTGTGAAAGAAACCTTTGTTTATTTAGATGCGAGCAATTGTGTATTGCGGTGTTTAGGAATCACAGAAACTTTAAAGATTTCTAATGAAAATTGCGAAAGAATATGATCGCAAAGTCTTTCAATAAATGACCTCCTGAAACTGTCAATGGACTAATGAAATATGAATGATTTTTTGGAAGAATTTTTTTTCTCTTTCAGAACGTTATCCGAATGAATGAGATTATGAGATTAATAATTGTGTTTAAGAATTATCAAGATTTTCTCAAAGTTACTAAATCTTGCTGAAACCCACCCAAAAGAAACACACTGGATACATATAAAGGAGTACATTGGACTTCAACAAAAATCTCTTTCATCAACTGGCATCAATTCACGAAATTCAAGGATAGAAACAAGGGCCTGAGAACATCAAATTATAAAAAATGTACGTTTTCTATCATTTTTTCTTTCTTTTGAATACGTGGTTATCACCTATTCTTCATTTTATTTTCACGTTTAATTTTTTTTTCTATTGAAATTGAAAATCCATCCACATATTTTTTTTTTAACCAAGGATAATTCTTGAATGATCTGTTATTGTACGAGGATACCAATTAATTTGTATTATATAAGGTGCTTTTTATACTAGAATACTATTTTCCATATCAATAAAAAGGCCTGGATAGTTGACAACTAGTTACTAGTAGTCAAATATACATTATATATCTGTTTTGACTTTTGCTGCTGTTTTTTGTTTTATTCTTAATAAACAGGGCCTCATGGAAGACCACCAAATTGGTGATATGTGCCACCCTGTATGAATATCAGAAATAAATAATTGAATAAATAAACACCCGTCTAAGAACGAAGAATCCTGGACTAAGTGAGTTGCAAGTACTTTTAAAATATCAATATTGATGTAAATTATAGTTACGAAAATCATATTTAGTTAAATGTACTCACCTCATGATTCCGCAATTCTTGCAATGTCCAACGGTGCGATAATTTGTTACTTTATTAAGTTTAATAAGACATGAAAAGATTCTTTTTTCCTCAAATACTAACGGAATCAGTTCTCGCAGAGGAGTTATTACTCAACCAGAGATACGTTCAGCAACCTGTTTCCATTAAATGAAGCCAGGTTTCAAACCACACGAACCGACTGGACTGAAGAGAGAGAGAGAGAAAAAAAGAGAGAAAGACAAAGAGAGGACAGTAGAAGAAGAAGGAAAAGAGGATGAGGAAAAAGAAAAAGAATAAAAAGAGGAGGAGGTAGACGAAACAAGAAGGAGTAGTAGTAGTTATAGTAGTAGAAGTCGAAGTTAATTAAGAATATAATGAAGCGTGTCTTCAAAGGAAGATTCGAGGAATTAGAAGTCAATGTGATGTTCGGAACTTTCTTCAAAAGATGGAAGATGATACCCCTTCTCCTGCCTCACGATTAACAAGGGAGAAGGATGAGAATATGGCAGCCTATCGTTCGCTTTGAATTCGAGTCAGACGATAAATTTGATAAATTCAAGCCTTATATGCAAACATTTATATTCAACTTAGAATCGGAATATATCAACTCAAATCGGATTAAGCGTTATTAGTCAGTAATATCTATCAGATCAAAGTCATCATAAAATAGAAGATTGGTTATTTACGTAGCTCTATACGTCATACTTCCCTATTTTTTGTTAAACACCCGTACATGTTTTGCGAGGTGAAGCTAATCTTAAGCTCTGGTATGGGAATCATATTTTGAGAGAAAATTGTTACGATTAATTCTGGATTGTTTATCCAGCAGCAGATTGGTTGTTTGAACCAATTAAATAAAAACAAAGGCACAAAAATTTACCGGGCATCATCTTCGCTAAAAAACAAAACTTCCATTTGCACATAGTCACCTGAGTCCTACTTACCCGGATTTCTTTATCTTTCTTAGCTCATTACTCAGCCACTATACAATTTCTACCAAATCGTTTGACACATGTCATATATTTGTCATCATTTCATTTCATTTCATTTATTTTCATTTCATTTATTTTCCACATCAAACACCAAAAAAATATACAAGGTAACATATTACATTGTACACATTTGACATATAGAGCAAGTGAAAACAGATACATAAGCATAAAAGAACAATGAAAAACTACATCAGTTAACAAAATATCAACATTAACACATAAAAAGGTAAGTAATGTAGATGGGGCTAGAAAAAGCGACGCTTATCGAGTCTAGCCCCGGTAGCAATGAAGGGGAAGTCCACCCTGAGAATGTGTGTGGCCAAGTTATGAACATTCAGTTCAAGTTTCGTTGGATTCTGTAAGATTTTATTTTCTATCATTACCAGAACTCAAACTTATATCTTTAACTTTAACTTTAACTCGAAAATCCGGAGTAAATATGTAGTTCTTCTCTTTTATCAAAGCATATCTTCCTAAATCGCTTGGCAGCATGGAAATTAAGACTAATACAAAATCTGGTAAATATTTTTAAAAGTAGGTTGCCTGTTATAATGTCTAATAGAGGATAAACATCATCTAGACATCTATGACAAAGTAAATACCTCATAATACATTTTCCATATAGACAGGCTTATGTTGTAGTATAAAACACAAATTCATATCTTCCAAAGTACTTAGAATCTGACTCTCTAAATGAGTAAAAATGAAAATTAGAAATGCAGTTCATTAACCTGTCATTCGATATATTGTCTGCTACTCATGTATTCTAAGGGAAGTTGAAGATTATAAAATCACCCGTGAAATTTTATTGTTATCTAGATCTCCCCAAATGATTTTTGTTGTCATTTAAAAAATTAACCATCAGTCAATCGTTAATTTATTTCATTTTAATAAAAATACATGAACAATCAAAGCAAATAAAGATGAATACAAACAACAACAACAAAATAAAATAACAAATACACAGACATCAATATCATCGTCAATATATTAAAGAATGTGTCACTTTACAATGTGTAAGGAGAACTTTAAAACAAACCTATGATGGCTTTGTGAGATAAATTTCCCACGGCAGTAATATATTCGATTAATTTATATAGAGCATACATAATACATCAAGGGTACTAACCAATAGTACACAATTTAGTAACCTATAGGTTACTTAAAGTGTAAACACTTTGAAAACTAGGATTTTTAATATATCTCGTCCAAATTACCCAACACTTCGTGACAACCCTACAGCGAATCTACGAAAAGTTGCGTCATCTTCCGCTTTCGTTTCATGAAAGGTCGTATAACGCAACCACCCGACAGAACGCGACAAACTAACGCTTCGAAGCAGGCCAGTTCAACGACATCCTATCCAACCCGGTGAACTGTAATTATTAAAACACGCATTTCAGTGGGAATTCGTTGAGCCTGGACTTATGACGAATGGCGAAGAATCGGTTAGTTGATAATCGACTTGGAGACGGTTGTTACTGGGATACCAGGGATTCGATGAACGATGCAATGAGTTTTAGATAAAGAAAATAGAAAAGGCACATTGTTCTTTAACTTGAATCCTGCCTACCTGAATTCTTTTTTTTTTTGTTTTTTTTTTTTGTAGTGTAAGTTTTTGTTTGGTCCGTGTTCGGTCTTTTGTCATTCTGATTTCGTCTTCTTTGGTGTGACCGACGTATTATTTTGTTTAAAAGTAATGTTTATGGGGTGTTTCACAAAGATCCTAATTCGAACTTAACTCTAAGTTGGACTTAAAAGTTATGGAGAGCCATTTGTAGCCTTAAAATTAAATATATTCAAAAGCAAAAATTCAATTATTTTAGACTTTTCATAAATTCCACATCAAGAACATGAAATCTCCCATGATGATAGAAAATATGAATTATTTGAATCAACATTTTATGGCTTTTAAAAAAAGTTTTACAAACTTTTTTCAAAGATGCTAGCGGCTTACCATAATTGTCAAGTCTAACTTAGAGATAAGTTCAACTTAGGATCTTTGTGAAACACCCCCCTGGACAGTGTTCGGATGTGTTTGTGCGGGCGGAAAGGGTGTGGGGGATAACAGGTTTATCTACGAGTGGTCCGATAGAGGGATAATATCATAAGAATAGAATATCCGCTTTAATCTTAAGGAAATTGAGTTTTGCCGCTAAAGACAATCATTTCAGTTCAATTATGTCGATAACCGATATATTCACTTATTATCACATTACAGTGACATTTGAAAGTGTCCATTCTGGCTGTCACTTTATCTCTTATAATTGAAAGTTATTATACTCTCTCTACTTCTCTCTGTCTCTCTTTCTCTCCACACGCCGCACACGAACACGCACGCACCACAGGTTTATGCAATTCCAAGATACTCAGAGGGATTTAATGGAAATGTTACAACAACGAACTAAGAAAAACAGAATGAAAAACAACAACAAAATAAACATGAACGTGACGTCACAGTGCAGCTTAGGAAAAGCAAGGCTACATGTCCTTTATTTGTTATTATGATAGGCTAGTATTTTGGCATTTAATTTCAATATTATTTTTTTAAGGGATTAAACCATAACTCATTCTTTGACCATATTATACACAATTTAGACTTTAAAAAACCTCTTAAGACTAAAACGGCCAGTGACAACAAGGCTCGCCGGACAAATGCCTGACATAGCACCATAGTTTAAATGCAAAGTCGATACGATCCACTGAAACAGGTTAATTCAATAGTATGCTATTAAAAGAGTTAGGAAAATCCATTCATTTCGGAGGCCTTGCTTTTCTTCGACTAACATCTACCTTCAGCCAATTGGTTTGAGCAAGGAGTTGGAATTCCGACTCTCTGGTTTGAGTGTTAGTGGAGGAAGGAGATGAGGTGCAAGTGTCACAGTACCCTGGGATCCGTTTCACAAAGCCTTTTTTCAATGACAAATGACAAAACTCAATAACAATTTTGCTGATAACCAATTAGAAGCAAGGATTTCAGTAGCTTAGAACATAATCTGTCATTAAGTCACTGATGACAAGTTTTGTGAAACGCCCACCAGGGCCCATACCTATGTTATCGAGCATAAACACCTGCCCAATCATACATCATCCATCATAGATCATCCAGGATTATCTCGGATTAAAGTTTGATTGTGTGGGTGACACCTCTACAAAGCAATGAAAATATTAATATCCGATAAATTATCGATCCATGAATATTTCCATTACTTATACTGATTGGAATCGAGGACCGTGAGATGATGCATGATGTTGTTGAAATTTCCTCAGGTTGATTTTTTTGAGGTCTTTACACTCCTGTTTTACAATTTCCTGTTATGATTGACAATGAATAAATTTATGAGGAGGTGTGATAGAGTTCAGGTTACCAAGAAAAAAATATTTATTTGTTTACAGTAATTTTTCTGTGCTGAAATTTGTTTGCATTACGTAAAAGTGACATAACCGATTCAGCCAAAAAGTGTCTATACGTCTAATGATTACGACTTTAAAAAAAAATCATAATTTTATTTTATTTTATTAAAACTTTCAACAGTCTGCTTCTCTCCCTTTTCTGCTTTCTTCTAAAGTACTTCTCTCCTATATTTGGATTTTCCATAAAATGTAAAATTAATCCATTAATTACAATTCTAGATGCTAATTTGTGGATATACAACGGGCAAAATACGACAGGCGAAATTTCATTTCATTTATTTTATTTTCCACATTAAAAACCAGAAAAATATACATAGTAAGAAAAAACATTTTCAGATTTGACACATAAAGCAAATGAAAAACAGATATATAAAACATAAAAGAACAAGGAAAATCTACTTCGATTAACAAACATCAAACTTTAAAACAAATTCTAGAAATTTGCAGCTAAAGTAATTATCTAACACAATTTAGTTAAGATACTAAGAAATGAGAATCCCTCTTCAAAATGATGTTCCACTGTGTATCTATCTGAGGGTACATATAGAGTATTGGCAAGGGTTTGAGATACATTACATTGTGAGTTTCGTTTTGGCTGTGACATCCACATTCGCATGCAAATCTTAGCAGCTATAAAATTATGTGTGAAGTAAGGTATTTCTCTCAAAGTTTGGATTTATAGTTTAACTTCTTATTTGTCTCGTTAGTGTTAGTTCACATGCTTAAAAGAGTATAATTATTTAGGCATAAATAGTCATTTTTGTTTATTAAATTGCCTTAAAAACCAATCAAACAGCAACATATCGTGCTCAGTGACGAATATGACAATTTCGTCAACTGTAATTACACCGAGTCACACCAAAGGAGACAGACACCAGGAGCCTGTTACATAACACTTGTTATCTATGTAACAACTGCTACATTACTATGACAAATTTGTTCTCAGCCAATTAGATGCCATGATTTCAGTAGCTTATAACAGCAGCTTGTAACTTGTTATTGATATCAAGTTTTTTGAAACAGGGCCAAGATCGACTACTGACCGAACAAAAGGTCACCTGGCCAAGAATCAGTCGATTTATAAAGTCGGTTTTGCGGTCTGATTATTGCATAAAGGCTGCGAAAACGCAAAACAAATAATCATTCCTATTAGCTGCATACTCAACGATTCTGGGTAATTTTGTAACAGTTTTACAAGAATCATTCCTTTTGTCTGCGTAATTCAATAACTAAGAGTGATAAAATACCAGTATACAATGAAGCAATTGCACTAAACAAGATATTCTACTAACACGACATGCATATCAATTATAATCTTTCATTTCTATATACAGACTGATGAAGTTATTCTCTACCTTGGGCTAATTAACGTTATTTTTGTTTGTTAATATCCTTTTTTTAAGACAGATAAATCGCATTTCGTACCCAAATAATTTATCCTGGAATGAAGACATTCACTCCAATAATAGTACTATTTCAAATATAGAACATTAAAAAGATTGATTGACTGCAACACATAATCATTGTTACACATCACAGATGGCAAAACATTTCATTTTGTAATCCTAGAAACAGCAAAGTACTGTACAATACAATAAGAGATAATAATTCAGACCAAATAATCCTAAATATGACAAATTCGGTTTTTCAGGTATCATTCCACAGTTGCACAATCTCTACATTCTACAATTTTGTAAGTTTTTTCAAAAAGTATTCATAACAATTTTTATGATTTTTATTCATAATCAGATTTTTACTTATGATCGTTCTGCGCTAAACGTTAAGATAAAAGTGAATCGGAAACATTGTTAAAGGTTAATGACAAAAGCTGCCTAATTTTTGTATGAAATGTTTTTTCTTTTGTCTGTTTACTGTACTAACCCACTAAAATGCAAAACAAAATCCTGAACAAAATTCCCAAACCACAAAGATATTTATGGTTTTCTTTGAAGGCGTCAATGTGTAACTCCCTCTAACCGTAAATTCTCCGGATCAATTTTGGAATTATCCCAACCGTTTTCCATTAAAATAAGTCATAAGACAGACTTTAAAAAATCTTTCAACACTCTAATGTTTGAAGTGGATTATATAGCCAATTCATTACATTGTGACTATTTACATTCGCCTAAAATCTTATTTGATTATAACAGTATCAGATCAGTTTTTCCCAATATCTATGATCAATAATGGTTTGTTTTTACTCAAAATGTCAGATTATCTGTTTATTTAGCATTGTAGTCACTTCCTTAGCACCATTGTCTTTCATCTGAACAATGTTTTTCAGTCCCTTTTAGATATTCGAATGCCTTTCTCGAAAGTCACCCCCTTCTGCAAAGGGACGTATTCTTCAATACTACAACAATCATGCGTTACACCTACGTAATATAGAATAAACGATTTTCGTAATATAATCATAAAGATGCATAAATCCTCGTTTAGTGCCATGTTACAAATTGTATTTCTATAGTCAGAATGCAAATTGCATACATACATTTCTGCTAGGTAGGACAAACATCATGGCTTGCCCTACTTACCATCACGTAATGTATGCAATTCATATTCTGACTATCGAAATACAATTATTCGTAAGAGATGAACGAAATAATTGGTGAAATGGTATTTGACAAAGATTTATGCATTACATTTCATTACGAAGAAAGCATTTCTTTCAGAGTATTTTGTTTGATCTTTTTCCAGTGCTGCATTAATATTCAATATTATTTTAAGATTCTTAGAGAAACATCCATCGATATAACTTCCATATACTTATATATATAAGTTTTCTGTGTGAGATATATTTACATCTGCATATTTTCATTTTCACCATCATCATTATTATCACCATCATCACCATCACCAGTTTCTGTTTAATTTTTTATCATCACCCCCCCCCCCTTCCCCTCTTTCCTTTCCCCCGGGCTATCACGCTATCAAGCAATCGCTTATTGTAATAGCCCTTCTACTTCTGCAACTTTCTTAATTAAATATTCTTGGTATTGTGTTATCACTTAAATTTTGTTTTTATGTCATCATTTATAACTATTTTATTATATACACATTAAAAAAACTTGTTATATTTTGTATAAGTTATATTTCTGAAATGCAATTTGATTTCTATGTTGCAGAAGAAAATAAATTCAATTTAATTCAATTCAATTTCGAAAATGGCCCATTGACCGGTGAAACCCCGGGTGTGTATATGAATTCCCTTGAAGATTTACAGCCATGACAACGGCTGGTTGGGGCGTTTTTAAAATCCACTATGCGTTGTGGGGCTTTCTGCTTTACAAGTTTGACATTGTCATTGTTGGCATCGGTGACAGCATGGTCCCAAGATTCTTTTCTGCACCCGAGGAAGAGGATTTTCTGGGGTTTCTGCTGCTTGACAATTCCCCGTTCAAAGACTGACTGACGGCCCATTTATCAATCTTCCTTTGGCATGCTTTACGAACCTAAAAGGAGCAATGAAAATAATCAAAAGAATTATTACTATTATTATTGTTATTATTATTATTATTAGTATTATTATTATCATTATTATTATTTTTATTATCATTATCATTATTATTATTATTATTATTATTATTATCATCATCATTATTACTTATACCGAGCTTTTTCCATACTGCCCCAAGAATGGGGGAAACGAAGGAAGGACATAAAAATGAGGAGGGATTGTAGATAGGTAGATAAATAGAGAGACAGACATACATACAGAGGGAGAGACAAACATGCAGACAGACAGACAGGGGGACAGTGGAAAGAGAGGGGGAGGGGAAATAGAAAGAGAGGCAGGTAAACAGGGGACAGAGTGGAAGAGAACGAGTGATAGAACCAGGGAGAGGATAATATTATATATGCGTTTAATAGAGAAAAGTAAGGAGGAATTACCATGAGAGAACAAGAAGTATATAAAAAAAGTGAGAGAACCAGGGAGAGGAGAAAGTATAAGCGTTAGAGAAAAGTCAAGAGGAATTACCTCATTAGAAGATGCACACAGGATAAATCTCCGAAAAAGGGACCCTATTACGTGCAATTTGGATTAAAACGTGCTTGCTAATCTTTTTTCTCCAAAAATTGATAAAATAATCACAAAAGACCCACAATAATCGTTTGCATAAGCCTTTAAAAAAGTTGGTATTGCCATTTGCGACCGACCCAACATTTTTGAAATCTACGGTCTGCTTTTTCAAAAGTTTTTTTTTTCACCGAATAAGAAGGAAACAAATGTTTAATGAATAAAAATTATATAATAAAAAGCATTCAAAACTGAGAAATATCAGCTCAAGTAGTAATAGTAGTAGAATGGTTTTTATTAGACAACTTCAAAATGGTAGCCCGAAAGCTGAATTACATTACAAGTTTTACAAGTATTAAAAAGCATTTCAACAAACTTAGATAATTATAGACAAGTACACGTAATACACAGTCGGGTAGATCATAACTAATTACATATTCCCTACTTGCAAACAAATTGATGATACAAATAGAATAGATTCGGCATTATTATTATTTCTGTAATCATTGTTAAGTGAGGAATATTCATATTTTAAATATAAATTGAGGCTGATTAATTGAGTTATAACAAGTAAGTACTGAAGATTTGTTTAATTTCAAACCGTAATGCACATTGAATGTCTATAAAGCTACACAATATATAAGGATTTATCATAGAAACATGATTAAACAATTACCGAAAGGGAGAGAAAAGGTCAGGGAGAGAACGATGTAGAGAGAGAGTTAAGTTAGAAAGAAAAACAGGAATACATGCGGAAGATGGGAGCGGGAGAGAGAGATAGGGAGGGAGTGGAATGAGAAGAATGGAACAGTTGGAACTGTGAAGACATGGAGGAGCGGAATGATGATGAAAGTAAGACGACAAGGAAAAGGCGATTAGAAAGAAATTACAAAGTAAATTACAAAGTTCCCCTTACAGAAAAAAACAGTACAATTTACCAATTATACATTACTAAGATTATAACAGAATATATGCGTAAAAACTTTAAATATGTAAAGACATAGAATGTACATGGGAACGTGCGTAACTATAATAGAGATATTCACTAATTAATCAGTTTGACAGTTAAAAACACAAGTGTATCCATTCATTACAATGTGGATTACATGCACTAATCTTTATGAGTTGAGGGGGGGGGGGGGGGAGTGGGAAAAAAAGAAGCTTTCCGACAGACCGACCCATGTTTTGCCAATCTAAAGGGCAATTCAACATTTTTGTTAGGCCTTATGTCAATCGAATAGTTTCAGCTCGTTTTTAAACAGTTAGCAAACACACACACACACACACACACAAAGAACAAATGAACGAGCGAACAAACATGCATACAAACAAACAAACAAAAGAAAAAAATCACCTCCGAGTTTCTGAAGAAGTGGACGAAGAAGATAAAGACGCCTTGCAGACAATTAAGCACGATGAAGACGTAGAGGAAGACGATCTTTGCCCTGTCGACCGCCATGAACCCTACGACCCAGGTCAACCCCATTATGGGCAGGAGAACCATCATGGCCTTTACTCCGTACCTGTACAAATGTAAATATTTCCTTGAAACATTTTTGTGCTTAAGCGTACGTGAAAATATTAAAAAACTTCACTCAAATAGCTCGTATTCCTAAAGGTAAACACATTCATCTGAAATACCTAGGTTGATGTTCCCAGTTTGGTGATCTGACGTAAAGACCATGACTTCAAAATTGTGTCTTGTACGAAGTAAAAAGCTTGCAAGGCGGGTTAAAGTGATTTATGAAGTGCCAGGTGCGTAGCTGAAATTAATGTATTCATTTCACAAAGGAATGAACGAAACCAATTGAAAATGGGAGATTCACTTCCATTTGAAATTATTTTTATTTGCTCATTGAGTTACATTTAACAATTGCAATATGTTTGGTATGCGTATAGTACGTAGGCCTACGTACATACTTGGTGCCTTTAACGTTTATGATCAACGGACCAAATTTGCCTACTTAAAGTTGGAAATGAAGCTTTAATAAAGCCCGGCTAAAGAAGTTAACAAACTAATTCATAGGCCATGTGATTTGTAGGCCTACACTGCGTCAACCAACGCCATGCGACGTCACATATCATCATCGTCAACTTCAGGTGGCGCTGTAAAGCGCTGCTGTGGTCTTCACGAGAGCACACCATGCAACTCTTTCACCTGCCATTTGTGTTGCACCTTTCATTCCTTGTCCCAGGCGCGGATCCAGGGGGGGCCGAGCGGGCCTTGCCCCCCCCCCCCCCCCCCCCGCAAAAAAAAAAAAAAAAAAAAAGAGAGAAGAAAGGAAAAGAAGGGAAAGGGAAAAAGTAGAAAAAGGGAAAGAAAGAAGAGGAAGAAGAAAAGAAAAGGGGGAAGAAGGAGATCGGGGGGCCGAAAGGGCCTAGCCTCCCAGGCTGTTACCCCCCCCCCCCCCCAATCAAAAAAAAAATAAGAGAGAAGGAAGGAAAGGAAAAGAAAAAAGGAAAAGAGGAGATACTGGCGAACTGATAGAGGGGGGGGGGGGGGGGGGGGCTTGGGGGAAATCAAATTCAAACGTGGTTTATTTCTAATTCCACAACGGTGGATTACAAATAATGCTGAAATGACATAATTTCCGAAATTTTTCCTCACTTTTTAGTAAATTATACGTTTGTATGTGTTTGTTGGAAAATGACAAATTCCTAAATTTACAGCCAGGCAAAAAATATGATTCTTGAGATTCCTACATGTCAGGGCCCGAGGTACGGCGGGGATCGAGAGCCTCGAGCCCCCCCCCCCCACTTTTCTTGAAAAAGTATATAAAAGAGAAATAAAATAGAATGAGAGCAAGAAAGTAAGAATAGTTAACTGCCAGTGTTAAAAATAATGAGGCATCAAAATATGCTCATCTGACCGTGATTAAATGCCTAAAACCCCTAAGCTTCCGGGGGCTTTGCCCCCTGGATTCCATCTAGGGCCCTACAGCGGGCCCTTAGATGATCATCTGACGGTAATTTAATGCCTAAAACCCCTGATTTTTGGGGGCTCCGCCCCCTGGACCCCACGCCAAATAGTGACCTGCCAGTGTCACAAAATAATAAAGTATACACAAAAATATGCTCATCTGACCTTAATTAACGCCTAAAACCCCTGAGCTTCCGGGGCCGGCTCCGCCGCCTCGACCCCACCAGGGGCCCCTGAATGCTTATCTGACCGTAATTTATTGCCTTAAACCCCTGAGCTTGCGGGGTCGGACAAGGTATCAAGATGTGTTTATCTGACCGCAGGCGCGTAGCCGGGGGGCGGTCCCCCCCCCAATCGGAGGAGGACGTAGGAAGAAAAAGGAGCAGACAAAGAACATCTTTGAAATTCAGACAAGGATTAAGAGTATAGAGAACGGTACAACGCATCGTTTTCTTTCTCTAATAATAAAACGTCAAAGCCTCGCGCAGGACCGGGGGACTGAATTCAGACGAGGATTCAGAGGCGAGAACGGTAATACGAATCTTTAATGATTTAATGAAACGTAAAAGCTTCTGCGCTTCGCGCGGGATGGAGGGGGAACCTGAATTCAGACGAGGATTATTTTCGAGAACTGTACAACGAATCGTCTTCTTTCTCTAATGATTTAATGAAACGTAGAAGCTTCCGCGCTTCGCGCAGGAGGGGGAGGGGGAGGGGACTGATTTTAGACAAGGATTAATAGTCGAGAACTATACAACGAATCGTTTTCTTTCTCTAATGATTTAAAGAAACGTAAAAGCTTCAGCGCTTCGCGCGGGAAGGAGGGGGGGGGGGGGGAAACTGAAATCAGACGAGGATAAAGGGTCGAGAACGGTACATCGAATCGTCTTCTTTCTTTAAAAGTTTAATAAAACGTCAAAGCTTCCGCGCTTCGCGCAGGAGGGGGAGGGGGGGGGACTGAATTTAGACAAGGATTAAGAGTCGAGAACTGTACAACGAAGCGTTTTCTTTCTTTAATGATTTTATGAAACGTAAAAGCTTCCGCGCTTCGCGCGGGAGAGGGGGGGGGGGGGGAACTGAATTCAGACGAGGATTAAGAGTCGAGAACGGTACAACGAATCGTCTTCTTTCTTTAATAGTTTAATAAAACGTCAAAGCTTGCGCTTCGCACAGGAGGGGAGGGGGGGGGGGGACTGAACTTAGACAAGGATTAAGAGTCGAGAACTGTACAACGAATCGTTTTCTTTCTCTCATGATTTAATGAAACGTAAAAGCTTCCGCGCTTTGCGCGGGAAGGGGGGGGGGGGAACTGAAATCAGACGAGGATAAAGGGTCGAGAACGGTACAACGAATCGCCTTCTTTCTTTAATAATTTAATCAATCGTAAAATTTTCCGCGCTTTGCGCGGGAGGGGAAAAACTAAATTCAGACGAGAATTATTTTCGAGAACGCTACAACGAATCGTCTTCTTTCTCTAATAATATAATGGAACGTCAAAGCTTGGGAGTGGGAAACTCGCCCCCCCCCCGCATTACGTCACTGTTGGTCACCATTACGTACCAATATTTGGCTCGCATAATTTCAAATTTGGGCCTCCCCCCCTAAGAAATCCTGGATCCGCGCCTGCCTTGTCCAGACACTTTCTTGATATCATCACTCCAAGATATTGGTGGACGTCCTCTACCCCGTTTTCCTTCGACTGCTCCTAGCAGTATTTGCTTCCCAACACCTTCAGATCTCCTAACATTGTGCCCAAAATAGTTTAGTTTTCTTTCCATGATTCCCCTTCTGATGGTTAAGTCTGTTCCAATCTTTTCCAGGACCCACAAACACACGTCACCAATATTCAATACTCTTGGTACATGTACTTACTTGGCTCGCTTCTTCATGTCGCCTTGCATCGTCGGGCCGTCCGACATCTTGACGATTTGGACGACGACACGTATGGTCACAAAGATATTGAAGACGACCACGACAGCGACCGGGACGATAAAGTAGAGGAGACTGTAGTCTTCCATACTTAGGAAACAGCTGGAAAATAAGGAAACAGATAATGTTTAGACCCAGGGACTCGTTTCAAAAAGCCTTTTTTCATTTACAAATGACAAAAATCAGTGACAAATCTGCTGATAACCAATCAGAAACAAGGATTTCAGTAGCTTATAACAAAGACTGTCATTTGTCACTGATGCCAAGTTTTGTGAAACGGGTCCCTAATCATGTACAGGGACAAGGCAGTAGACAGACAAACAATACAGGCCCGGTGAAGGTGTCAGAAGGCCTGGAAGACCGACATATTGGTCTCGTGAAACGTTGGGTAACTTTTTAGAAAGCCCCCTAGACAGAATTTTCCGGTATCGTAGTCTGCTTTCGATTTCATCTGTAAATTTCGCAAGCATCATTTAAAAAAAAATATATAAACAAAATAAATAGATAAATAAACCCTCCGAAAGAAAAAAACAAGAATGAATATAATGAAAAAATAACAATCAGAAATAACATAAGACCGAGTAATTCATTAGTTTTATACTTCCATTTAAAAATGTATGCAAGAAACATTGCAAGGCTGAACAGTAACTGCTATTATGTGACGTGTTATAGGCCTAAAACTAAAACTACAACATAGTTACATAATAATAACAGAGTCTGCGCGAATTACAAAACATCCTCTTATTTGAACAGATGAATTACACCATAAGCTAACATTATCCTGGATTCGCGAAATAACAGCATACTCACTAGTTTTTGAAAACGATCCCTCGTGTAAAATTGACGACAAGCAGCATGGCGACGAAGATAAGTGGGATGCCTAAAAAGACGTTAAAGACACACAAGAAAAATGACTATTAGACCTTCATTAAATAATCCCGTAACGTTCTTTTAAACAAATCAAAAAGACCAATATCCTATGAGGCGAATTGACGGAATAGTAGACGTGTATAACTGCTAATCTAATGAATGAGGGGGAAACTACTTGCTCTTTTGCGCTAGTATTTCAAATGTATCCGGACATACTGCTTTTGACAATCATTATCTCAACGTACTTGGTATAACATGTAAAAGAGAATGACGCAATTACTTTTTTTACCATGGTACAAATGCATGATCCATTTTGAAAGGTCTGATGGGAACAATTTGGTTTACTTTCAATTAAATACATTTTGAATTAACCTCTATCACATGCTTAGCTCTAAATCACGAACTTACCCCACCCGCATGCCATATACATCTTGATTTTCCGTTTCTCGGCGTTCCATACCACAAATGTCAGCAAATAGAGATGTACGCCCTCAATGGCCATCCATGCAAACATCGCGATGAAGTGGTAGTAAATGACAGAGGCCAGGATGATACAAGGTATCTAGAAAAAAATTACAAAGATATATTATATTTTTTAATATCCTAGCTTTGGTATACTTTTGTCTATATCTCGCCCCAATGTCATCCATATATTTATCATGATTTGGAGGGGTCGGGGCCTGGTCGCCTGGGCTACATGTCTGTTCTGTTCGACGGATTCCATGGGAGAGATCTCAGGTCTTTTATAACAGGTTCTTAACGTGATATCTCTTTCTTTTCAACCAACTCTCGTTTCACATATTTTTTTAGTTTTTTGTTGAGGGGGGGGGGGGGGGCATATTCTGAAATTATTTCTTGTGTGATACTGGTAAATTAAAAGTTCACATGTCAGTTCTCTAAAGGCTGAATTGAAATACTGAAGTTTAATATCAAATTCAAATGTTCCCCTTTTAAAATATCATATCTATGACGATATGAGCATTCCGCTACATGATTGTCCCCTTCCTGAAAGATAGGAGGAAAAAAAAGGAAGATCGAAGCAAAGAAAAAAGAAAGAACATACATCCCATTTTCTTCTTACCGGTTGCTCGGCTGGAATAGGAACAGCACTGAGACACAGGAAGGCTGTTTCAGCCAGGCCTACGGACAAGGCGAGGTTCCCATGGACTAATATGAGGTCGCTCCGGAGCCTGCACAAGCAAAGAAAACAAAAGTTGAACAAGTATCCCTAAGTAATGATTAGGTCATATTTTCCGAATCCACGGAGGTGGTGCAACCTAAAACATAATCCAGAACTCTAGATAATCGTCTGAAATATTGTCTGCCAAAAAGGCAGAATAACGTAAGTCATGGGAAAGAAGAAGAAGAGGAAGAAAATAAGGAAGAAGAAGTAACAGAAGAATGAAATTTCTTTTTTTTAATAAATATAAAGTAAACAAGAAATATTTGTTGACCGTTTTTTTCCTTTTTTTCCATATAATTATGCTTAAAGATGAGGTGTTAAGGATTAGTTTTCTTTTTTAATTGCCCGTCCCATTTAAGGCTCTCTGATTCCCCTCGGTACAAAAGATTTATAGAGCAACTTTCAAACCTGAAAAAGTGCAACACTTTGTACACCTCTCACTTTACCCTGAAAAACACATGATATAAAACTATATCAACTATCATCAGCCCCAATCCCTAATTACAATGCATGTGCAACAACAAAAAAGTTACCTGAGGAAGGCATAACCAAAAATTGTCAGAAAACAAGCTGCAATGGAGAAACTACATCCGATCCATGTCAGGAGCATCATGATCTCTTGATTCTTTTCATCAATCTGAAACATTGAATTAAAGTTACATACTAGTGTAAAAGCTTCTGAGCATCTAGTCAAAGTATAAAAAGCAAATGTGCAATGCCACATAGTATTTATTGTAAAAGCAGAGGCGAGTGGGGTTGTTATTGTGGTGTAGGTTTACCTGAACATAAGGCAGGCTAATCTGTATTATAAGAATCAAAATGATGTAGCTATAGCGTTCCCTATATAAAAAGGCTTTTAATATAATCATAACCATGCGGTATGTTTGAGACGACTCAATGGACATTCGTCTAAGAACTAGAGCAGACAACAATGCGCCCTTTAAAGCTACAGGGGACTCAGATTCAAGTTCAATTTTGTTTATTTACCATATACCATTACCATCGATAGGAGTCTTGACTAATTATCTCAATTATTATTAGGAATGAATATTGGCTGTTTCATCCTAGTGGAAAACACCGAAATAGACTACAGTCAGACGCAACTTCGGAAAACCGAGTAAAGGAAATTACTCGGAAAACAACAAATAAGGCTTTGCGAATGTAGTGCCCTCATCGTTCAGTGCGTGGCAGTGTACGTGTTTTTTTTTTTTTTCTTCTCTTAAATGTCTTTTTATGTTCATGCCTTCTTCATGCATGCATGTTTCATGCTTTATTTGATGTAAATAGTAAAAGTTCATTTGTATTATTTAGATGTGAATGTAAAATCATTAACATATAATAATATTAACATGCAGATTATTTTATGTATTGATTTTGTTATTGTTTGTGAAAAGCAATGGAGAAAATAAAATATCATTGAAAAAAGAAAGAAAAAAGAAGGCATCGGAAAATGTTCCAAAGTAAGCCTACTTTCGATTTTTTTTTTTAACAACATATTTATTAAATATTTTCTCCATTTGGAAGGAATGTTTACATGACTAATCCTTCATGTAATTTGAAGTTAGTGGATCCTCAAAATTTATTTTCAAAATATACAGAAGGTTGACTTTGCACGATTCTTCCCGTGCCTATTTTAATTTATACACACTGCCTCGTATTGAACGTCGAGGGCTCTCTGTTAACTGAGCGTTATTCGCTGTTTTCCAAGTATTTGCCTGTACTCGGTTTCTCGAAGTTGTGTCTGACTGGTTTCGTCTAAAGGTAAGTAGATTCTTTGACTAACCTCTCCCGGCGACACATCTATGAGCACTGCAAAACTTGTCAGGTGATTACAGAGGCACGTGACTTTCGCCTCGCCATTGGTGATGTCAATAGATTCCAGGGTGCAACCCGATGTCGACCAATCGCTGTTTAACCGTGATAAACAAAATCATATTTACTTAACTGACGAAGGTTGACATTTACTTTTGATTTGATATAATTGTTACCCTAAAGTCGAGGTCAGGTCATACAAAAAATATATTTAATGGAAAACAAATCGATGATCATGATTATTAGCAAATACATCGTGAACTGACTCATTCGAAATGACATTCTCACACAATGACATAACCAGGTTAATAACTTGATGGGAGAGTCGAGTGGGGAAAAACTAGTGATCATACTTTAAGAGGACAATATTTATGATCGACAGAAAGAGAAGGCGAATGGCCCTATTTGCCCCCTCCTTTTAGGTACTCCTATACGTGAGATTTTGCCAATGATGCGATTTTCCCCTCCGTAATGCTGCATGAGCTGATTCTATTCATGTGATTTCAGAAAAAAATTGCTATATTTCAATAGCGATACATTAGACATTGGGCAATTCACTTAAATTATTGGAAATTGGAAATCCTTAGAACACAGCCATAGTAATCCATAATCTATAAAATATATGAATGGATGCAATTCATAGCATTTCATCTTATAAGTAAGGCGCTAGAACTCACCTTTCTTCGTAGTCCCAAAATGAGCACAACGTGTTGCTTTCCTGTGCATCCACCTGGAGAAGGAAATAGTGATGACAAATAGCAAATTGTGAACAAATTACCATCAGACATGAATAACATTGCTATCCGTTCTCTCTCTCTCTCTTATAAACGAAGAAAACAGGTAATATTCTTCAATAAAAAAGATATATTAATTTTATTTTATGTTCCACTTAGTTGCGTCCAGTTCCGTTTAGTTCCGTTTTATGTTCTTCGTCATACCGTATTTTAGATGTTCATCATTTAGATATCATGGATTAAAATGTACATGATATTAAGATTAAAATTTAATGTCAGAACACATCTCCGGTCTAATAGTTTGATTCGAAAAGGAGCTAAATCCACTTTTGATGAAAATTGAGCTATTGACATCAGAACATTGCTCACTTAAGCACCCGTCTTTCAACCAAAGTATTTACCTAAATTTTGGGCGCAATTAAAAAAAAAAAAATCACTTTTTAATATCACTTTTCCATAGACGCCTGTACACAATCTGGTAAGCAAATTCCTTTTTCTCTGAAGTTACAAAAGTGCATTTGGCTCCTGTTGGGATTAAACTCTTCACATAGAACTAGTAATTTCTTACCTTCAAAGACCTGGTGACAAAGGAAAGTGAAATATTTTTGCTGAATGGTTGCTCAGTCCGATTAGAGACTAGTCCAATACTGAGAAGAGGAGATCCAATCTTAGTCCTGTCAGGGAAGAAAAGTGATCAAAAATGATTATCATTGACAGCCCGTCGTTACCATCAACAATTTTGTTCATAATTTAGTTTAAATTCAACACCCTTCAGAATACCACAGTAACACGGTCGCAAATGCTTTCGAGAAATCGACTCAACTGAGGCAATTTCAATACATTATTGTAGATCCCAAAGAAATAATGTCCCTTTTGCGAAACACGTATGTAGCGACTAAATGTTAAGATTTCTTACTTTAGCTGAAATCGTTCTTTTTTTGGCATTTGTATTATGTATTGATTTGTACATGTTTGATAAGTATTGCTTTCCCATTTTTCAAAATGGCGAATTGGGAGACCTAAATTCCCTTGTGTGGTATTTTTCTTCTCCGCCTGTCTGGCTTTGCAGACATGTTCTAACCGGTTCCGTCTGGTTTGTTAATATATTCTTTTGTGACGTTGATTTGCCATTGTTACATACAGCGCGTACAATAGCATATTAATTATGCACGCGTATTTCAAATCATTTTCAACCAATTACGCTGCAGTGAGGATTGGGGCTTCGGGCTTTTCTCACCACGAAAGCCTCAGTGGGAATTTTTTATCGGCACATACAGGCTGTTGCTGTGTGTTATTATCGTGCCTGTTTGATTTTTGTCCATCGAAGACTCAAACGACTTTATCCCCGCACTTCTGGCGGAAGACTTGTTTGCACCACGTCTTGCTATTCGCGAGATTTATTTTTGATTATTCTCTCATCTGTCTTATCAACCGCCGTTATTTGTTGTGTTGTGCTGACTCCTTGATTATCGTCATCGCCATCACCACATCATCTTCATCTTCATCGACATCATAACTGAATTCGTCGATTGACTGTTTCATCACCATCATCACCATCGTCACCGACAACATCATCAACGACATCATCGCCGTCATCATGATCGTCAGCATCATCATTCCTGACCTCGCTGTGGATGCTGATTTGGTATGATCTATCAATTTTTGAACGCATAGCTGATTTGATAATCCTTTTTTGTGTTCGCTTTTTCATGCTTGATAATTGTTGTTTTTGAATGATTGTATACTTGTGTATTAATTTAAGTGTGACTGTGATTAATAATGCGTTTTAGGATTCAACGTATGATATCCGACAATGGGGACATAAGGAGAGGTAGTTTGGTTCATCATGGAATCGATGGGGGCATCCTAATATTAACAGACTCTATATTCTACTGGACCAGGTTCATCGAAAATCGGGTCTAAAATCGCTTTCTAACAAAGGAAAACTAATTAAGATCTTAGACTTTCTTCTTCTACCCGATTTTGAATAAAACATGAAGCCAAGCGATGGGGTTAATTTTAGTAGAATGCGAGCCGATCTATTTTCTATGAGGTCTTCAACGGTTTACTGCTCACCTATTTTGTCCGCACTTCGAACTTGCAAGTATGTCTCCGCCGTAAGGCAGCATGATCTGATACACTGCCCGCGAGCCCATCTCCTGGACGACCTCACATGGTATGCGCACATCGTTTCCAGCGAGGTATAGGGCGCCCTCACATTCTGCAAGGGTAGATGACGCATCTGATGATGACGCCCCGTTGGTTGACTTAATGGTGAATGCTTTTGTTGGAATTGGAAGAATACATAGCATACAGTGAGAGGAAAAAAAGAGAGGGTAGGGGAAGAAATGGAGAGAGACCAGTCTTTATATTGATTATTTGTGTAATTCATCAAATGCAACGATTCACATTATGTGGTATATTTAGCACAAAGAACATGGACATAGCGTTTTACGACAAAACTGACTAAGCATCAAATGTAATCTGCATAAGCTCCAGCAAGGCAAAACGAACACGTATTCTTAAAGAGCGAAAATGGTGCCTAGGCTACACAAATTAAAAAGAGAGAGTCCAAAGTTTGATCAAAATTTAATGTTAGAATTGAAATTAGTTCCTTTTAAATTCTTTCATATGTATACACTGTCATTTTGCGTAAACACGTGGTACACTTGCTTATTGACACAAGTATGTGTGCCACTTGGCATCGATAGAGCAGGAAAACAAAAATCATCTTTATTTTAGTATAGCTAGAATCATGCCAGGAACGTTATTTGTTCAAATATTAATATCCTAGCCACATTAACGAGACTAACACTAGACTAAAACAAACCGAATAAGATCGCATTATTATGAATGGCCACGAGCCGCTCTTGAGTCTGCTTGGCATTGTGACTGAGTTATCGCTACCTGTATTTTCACGTGAGACCCCAAACGACGATATGCCGCCATCAACGATCAGTTCAGAAGCGGAGGTCAAGAGATTCTCAAGTTCATATTGGACATCCTCGGGTGATGACGTCAGATTTCTCTGAAAAAAGATAGGTGGATATAGTTTGTTAAGAGGCAGAAAGCTGTTATCCCTATATGCGATTGCTATAGACCAGTTCGTAGATACAATCTGCGCATGGGCAGATACAATTAAGTCTTTTGTACCACACTTGTAAATATCATCGAGACGAATACCTGACACGTGCTCATGATGGTTATGTAAACAATTATTAATGTATTCCCCGATGATTTATTGCATGGAACACAGGTGGAAATATTTTCCACAAGAGGACAAACGATAGGTATTCATGGAGCACCTCCATCACTTTGGCGGTGTTTATTCTAACATGCAAGATATGGGACGTCTTTATGTGTAAGGATTCGCGGGTATTTGGGGGATATTTCATATAGCTGCTGACCATAGTATACAAATATACAATGACACTCGAGGATCTAGCTGAAACTATTCGCATCGAAGGAACATCAACTAGTATTATATACCTCACTTAAGTAATCCAGCCATCTGATTGGTCGAAATTGCATTCATAAACTTCAACTGTTCCTGTAAAATTCCCGGTAACCATGCATAAAACATTTAATATTTTTAATAACCATGGTTATTAAAAAAATAGTTCAGTGTCCATGGTTACCCCATAGGTTTACATGTTAAAAAATGGTTTGAGCGATCGAGGATACCGTATGTGTGCGAATAATTGGTCGGTAATTTCAATACAAATGAATCTCGATCGATCTTACCGACAATTTTATCTTGCATTGTTGACATGAAGACGAAAATAAACTTCCAAAAACCAAAAAACAACATCTGCCGATAGATCTTGATCTAAGTTCGTGCCAATATGCATTGCAAAAGTAAAAGAAGAGTCCGTATATGGAGCTTTTGCGAAGCATTCATCACAGCGAAGCCGGTTTCAATTCATTTTAATGTATATATCGTACAAAACTGCCAAGCATGTTAACAACGCGCGATGGCCGAGAGGTCTGAGGCGCTGCCTTTAGCTACAGCACCTTTTGTACGCAAGAGTTCGAATCTCATCTTCGACAAAAAAAAAAAGTATTTTTTATTTTTTATTTTTTAGTCTATTTTTTTTCGGCATATAAAAGTATTAATGACTGCTTTAATATTCGAGAAATAGTTGTTTTTATACGCTCTCGGGAAGGTTACAATTGGGCTATTCCCCTCGGCACGCCTCGGGTAATAGCACAATTCTAACCTTCCCTTGAGCTTATAAAAACAACTATTTCTCTCAAAGCAGTCATTAATACTATACTATTCTCCCGAGGGCCATCGGCCCGAGGGAGAAAAGTACTAATGATGTTCCTGAGTGCGAATAGCTTTAGCTTGTTCCGAGAATGAGTCATTTTATATTTGTTTTATATCCCTTCCATCTGTATTATTCCTTGTACACTTCTGTAATAACATGAACCTTATACTCACATTCACATCTACATTCAGATCGAAAAGAAATAAAGAAAATTGCACGGCTCAAATGAAACATTGAAGGATGTAAAAATGTTTAGCTGGCGCTAGTGTAATGCAGTTATCGCACAGCGTAAATTGCATATGGCTTGAGCTAGCGCCGTGACACCGCGGGGGTTGACCGCGCAGAGGCATTTGAAATCATGTACGCACTCGCTGGGAAAACGCATAGTTCAAGAATATGCGATTTTTTATTGTGACGTCACGCATAGTACCTTTTTTTCCCTAGGGAAAAAAAGGTACTTTGCGTGACGTCATCAATAAAAGGTATTATATCCTGCATCAAAAATTTGTTGGCTTTTGATAGGTTGAGAGCTTGTCACATGACCAAAAATATTTGAGCTATTTTTAGAAAGTACTGTATGAGAGTACTATTTTGGTTTACTATTTGGGAGTTGAAAAAAAAATGTGATTTTTTTTGTTGAATTGAATCAATTTTTTTTTTCAAATCTTAATTTAATGAAAACAAAATATTTTAAATCTTTTTTTTAGATACAAATTGACATTTTTTTTGTTCTAAATTTGTTTTCCCCCAAAATGTTTTTTTTTTTTTTTTTTTTTAAATAAATTTTTGATTCAGGATATAAAACAAATATACCATGCCTTCTGGTAGAAAAGTACTAATGATGTTCCTGAGTGCGAATAGTTTTAGCTTGTTCCGAGAATGAGTCATTTTATATTTGTTTTATATCCCTTCCATCTGTATTATTCCTACACTTATACTCACATTCACATCTTACATTCAGATCTAAAAGAAATAAAAGAAAATTGCACGGCTCAAAAACAGGGTTTAGCTGGCGCTATTGCGTATAGTGTAGTGCAATTATCGCGCGCACAGCGCAAATTGCATGTGCGCATGCTTGAGCGCTGTGAGCTGAGGCATTGAAATCCTGTACGCTCGCTGACGTCACGCATAGTACCTTTTTTTCCCTAGGGAAAAAAAGGTACTATGCGTGACGTCATCAATAAAAAAGGTACTATTTCGATGTAGGCGGCAGGAAACGTCTTTTATAGTAAAACTATTCATTTTCTTGTTGTGTACACTCCTAATGCAACAATCTTACGATAAGGGATATAATAATTAATAGTGATACACCACGAGTACAAAACTATGATTTCTATCTTTGTTTTTGATGATTGAAATAGATCTGCGATAGTACGAGATCTACAAACACATATATCCCTCACAAAAATAGGAAATAGGGCGGTATAATAACGGTTTCAAAACTGTAAAATATCTAAGACTAGACATATACGCCGGCGTTCGAGCTCTGATTAAGCTCCCACGCGTACCTGCCAACCAACTTGAAAAAGTATGAATCGGCTCACATTGAATAGAGATATTAAAAGAATAAATTTTATTCTTTTAGTGTCTTAATATGACAAATATGATTTATTTATAATTCAAATTAATATTTTCAATTAAAAAATAAAGTATTATGTTTTTTTGAAGATTTAGATGATTGATATAGTTGGCGAATCATAGCGCATTTACGTCACGATCTCCGGTGAGGACCAACAAATGATCGGTAGGATCGTGATGGAATGACATTTTATAATTTGATTTATCAAAAAATAATGAATAAGATCTCGCATCGGCTTGGTTTCGTAGCCGGGACCTCGATCCCGGTTGCAGAAACAGAACGTGGCAAATAAACATTTTGTCTTCATATAATGAAATATCAGGGAATAATTAATTTAATAGCTTTCACTTCATGTTAAAATGAAGAAGAGGGGGGGGGGGGGGGTGAAAATACGTTTTAATTATCATTAAATAGCTTCCGAGTAGAAGTGATGACAGAAAACAATTTATTCGTGGTCTGGGGCATATACTAACATATTATTCGGCATTAAAGCACCAAAGATGTGAAAGTAACATATGTCATGAAGTCGTGTATCGTCGTATATGTATCGTCTGATATTCAGCAAGTTTGTCTTCCATTACATTTCGTATAAGACCCCGTTCTCACTCACTTTGAAAGTGGTCTTAGTTAGACCGCTCCAGAGGAACGGGTCTTGAGGAACGGTTTGCGAGCGTTCACACTCCGAGCAATTTTTTATGGCTCAAACCGCTCCACGAGTCAAAGTGGTCTTGTTGCTATGGCAGCTCAGGTCAGCAGGTCAATTTTTTCGCGCGCGGAATACAAACCGTATGTACCGTACTACATGTTTCGCACGGAACGTCACTAGCTCACTTCCGTTCAAAGTACGCTTCCGTTCACATTGCACGTTAGAGCGGTCCAAACCGCTCTTAATAAGACCCTTTCCTCAAGACCACCTCCAGAGGTGGTCTTCTGGAGCGGTCCAGAAGTCCACTTCCTGGACCACTTTGACCGTTCTCACTCACCTAAGAACTGCTCGAGGAACGGGTCTAATACTTTACATGCTTTGAGTGTCTTACTGGAGCAATATATTGATGACATTTTAAACTATGTCTACCACGACTGTGTCCGCATGGTAACGAGGATGTCAAGATTTCCGGTAAAATGACCACATGTTGAGAGTTCTATTTCAATGTTGCTGGTACTTATTTGAGTCTTCAGTATATTTTCTGTTTACAACAAGGATATGTGAGTTAGTATAGCTGTTTGGATTCGGGCAGTGTTTCACGAAAGCGTCGTAATTACAAGTTCAACGGTCTCCCATTGAAATGCATGCGCTGTCAGTAATACGCGTTTTAATGGGATGTCGGGGTACTTGTACTTCGGACGGTTTCGTGAAACGGTACCCTGCCTGCTTCCTTCCTTTTAAAGCCACACTGTCCTACTTGTAGCTACTTGCTCCCTCTATATAGAAAACACTTCCTAATCGGTGACCATTGGTCCCCCATGATCCTCTTTTTCTTATGCTAATTGAGAGCTGAGTTGATGAGATAGCCACCTGTCCAGTGACCTTGCGGTGTGGTCTAATCCCTCCTATAAACTATATAGTACAGATAAGCTTTAAAGGTAAAGACCAGTATTGGCAACGCCCCAATTTCAAAAAATGAAATGGAAGCTCTCATTACCAATCATGTGAAAGAATATGTTTTGACTAATACATGATGATAAAAAATTTGCCGGGAAACCGCCTACTAATTCATATATTTGGTAAATTTATTTCTCTCATGGTCTGGTGAGAGAGATAGGGTAGTCCCATATACATCTTTCTGTGTATAGTGCTTGTAACTTTACGAAGAATGGGCCAAATTTCTTATCATTTTGATGATTCCAGAACCTTGCAGATGCTAGATGCTAGATGATCAACCTTTTCTGATCGATTCCACAACGTTTCTTTCACAATGCAATCGCATGACCATTACTGGTCTTTACCTTTAACAAACAGACTCTTGTTCGAATCTGAGTCACGTCTTTTGGATGGTTCCCAGACTTGAATAATCATATATTTGATTAATACACACTATGTACAATCCCTATGACACACGTGCACATTAAGCTTTCCAAGCACACACACACAAGCACGTGCGCACACACACACACATACTACCCTCACGCCTCAAAAATCTGAAATATAATCTTGAATTCGGTAATGACTTTAAATGAAATTGCACTCCTGCTAAGCTTGGGAATAACTCACCACTTGACATTTGAAAAGCCTAATCTGTTGCTGTCTTCAAAAAATAATTAAAGACAAACTTGTTTTCAGGAGCTTTCAAATGATTTGTATTGTGTGTCTGTAAAATAGCACTGTTGTTTCCATGACAGCGTCGTAGAGTAGCAGCTGCGCTATATAAATGGATCTAATTTAAGTATATGTTCAAGCTGAAGGAAAAAAGAAACCATCTTTAATGAAGGTTGAGTTTTTTTGAGAGCATTTTCATTGTTATTATGCAAGTGTGGAAGAACATTAGAGAAAAAATGTTTCCTGAAAAGCATGGCTCTTCAAATGCTTACATAGTCTAAGTATGACATTTAACAGCTTAAGAGTGCGGGCCCCTTTTTTATATGCTGCATGATCAACTTTTTCTAATCGATTCCACACTGTTACTTTCACAATGCAATCGCATGGTCAGAACTCAACTCTATCTTTAAAGATAAACTTGAGTTCAGGTAAAAAAAGAAAATGAATTCTCACAGAATCTAACTAAACTTACACTGAATGTTCAAGATTACAAATAAATATGATGTGCCAAACAATTTTGGAAGAAAAATGTATACTGGCTGAGTAATGAGCATAGAAAGATAAGGAAATCAGGGTAGTACTAGCCCCGACACCATGTGTGTTGTCCCATATACAACTTTCTGTGTAAGTGATTGTTACTTTACCAAGACTCTGCCAAATTTATGATGATTTTGATGACTCCAGAACCTTGCATTACACACCATTACTTACATGCTATATGATCAACTTTTCTGATCCATTTTACACCTTTTCTTTCACAATGCAATCGCATGATCAGAACTCAACTTTATCTTTAAGTACACATCATATAATGTGCCAACGTGCCTTTTTACATTTTAGACCAAGAAGGTAACCACATAATGTTATAGCCTTTTTATTTGTTTGAATTTATTCATTTCTGATATTTAGACAGAGTGACTCATTATCACCAATAATGTTGGTCTTCCATAAGGCCCTGTTAAACATAATACGGAACAATAGTTTAACAAGTTTATAATAACAATAAGGAACAAGAGTTAAAAAATAAATAAAATAATAATGATTATAATTAGGAACAATAGTTTTAAGAAATTAATACTAATAATAATAATACATGTAATTATAGCAAATCAAGAACATGAACTCATGACAGCAACGAAGAATAAGTAATAACGTGTATAAATATATATACAAAGTATTTGGTATCCTCGTAATGAATGAGTGATTTGTTTGTTTTGTTTAGCTGAATCAGAGTTGGAATTAGAATTCATCTGGTGCAACTGTTTGGTTTCCTGTTTCTTGTATTTGGTTTAGAGATTTTCTTCTGTTTTAAATCAGTAAAGACATACATAAGCCATGGCAACCACTACTTGTGATAAGACAGTTGACACCATTTATTCAAGGGTATTTCCTGGACTTTTAGCGAAAACCGTACAAGTTCCTGTTATTAATCCAACTCTGGACAATATACTCTATTGCAGAAAAATAGGACATGATATAATCATAGACGTTTAAATGATTATTTAAACAATTTGTTGGATTTACAAATGCTTGATAATATTTGTAAAAGGTGAAAGAGTACAAACCTAACACAATTTTGTTTCCTTCTTAACTACCTCCCCAAATAGTAATTAAAGATAAAGAAGAGTGCTGGTGAAGCGATTACCATGATTACATCGTGAAATAAATGATCTGGAAACAACGTTCACAGTGGTGATTGGAATGCAGTAGGCCTACATAATTATGATTTTGGCCACGTCTTATAAAGAGTTGCCATTGATCAAAATCAATTGCAAGTCATCCAATCGATCGCAAGCTTTCAGTCTCCTATCTCTAATGTACATATTAGTTCCGATTGATTTTAATCGCAAGTTGCGAATAAAATTAACTCTTTGCGAGACTGTACCTAGATGTTTATTGTAAGATCGGTTTTTGGATTATCAAAATGGAATTACGTATTATTGTGTGCAATTGATCGATTGCAACTTTTAAAAAATTCTTAACTTTCCAATTATAATAGGATTTGCGGAAACGTTCACCAGACTGATCCTTCTGCTGATAAAACCAGATAATTATCACGCTTTAAATACGATATCGACAAGGAAATAAATAATGTCAGGACGTACAACTCAGAAGGGAATACAAGGAGCAAGTTACAATGGTAAATGTGGCCCTTGGCATCTTGTGGCGTCACTAACATTTTCTCTGCTGCTGCTGGCTCTTAGTTCGAGCCCTTAAAGGTAATACAACGTTTTGGGAAATTTTGAAAATTGGGTGGATAGTGATTCTTTACAATGTTGATATATTTGGATGCCCCTGTGGATGTATTATAAGCACTAGAAAATGTAGCCCCTAAAACACTTCTGCTTTCGAGAAAAATTGAATATAACAATTTACCGGTGCTCCCGGTAAATTCTGATAAATTTAAAATAGCGCCTACAGCCGTACAATGGTAGCTGTGACCATGAAAATCTCAGAATATGTAAATGTGATTTATAATTTCCAAACGGGAATAGCTAATCGGTCGATTTTAGTCCAGAAACGTTGTTTTATGGCTTAATTAATATCTTGACCTTGAGAGGGAGCTATACAACATAAATAGTGTATTATTTACAATTTCATGACTTTAGAATCGATTTCAACCGCGACAAGTATCACTGAAGATTGTAGGACCGCAGATGCTTCCAATATGTTCATTTGAACCAAATTCATGACCCCATACCAAAACTTTGTATTACTCTGTATATTTTCGTCGCTACTTTTTTTATTTTTTATAAAAAAAGGCCCTACTTTCAACACCTTCATTCATTCAATGCATCTTTAAAATCTTGTTTGGATTTGGATATCTGCACAGCTCCAAAAAGCAAGAAACCCGACTAAATGAAAGTTTCTTTTAACAAAGCAATGTAGCCTAATAAAGGAATGATATCTCGTCTTACTCATCACGCTTCCCACTTGGTCTTCGCTTTGAGACTAAATGACACCCTCCCTCCCCGTAGAGAATATAACCTATTACAATGGCTGAAAATACGCTGCGATTCCGACCACACGTTAATGTATTAATTTATATTTCATAGATGATCTAATAGTCTGTTTAAGCTGGCTGTGACACAGTGGCACAAATGATATGATCATATATAAAAGCATGTTCAAATTTAGTTCGGGCTGAGAGCACATTGTGATGACTATCCGTAAACATAGCCCACATGATTATATAAAAGGAACACTGAAATGGTACTCACCCCTTCCACGCATGCTCTCTTAAGGTGTTCAGTAGTCTTGTTGGAAAAGAGAACATTCAGCACATCGGCGGTTCCCTGCGTGATGTAAACACACCATGACATAAACATGTATATATATACAAACACAAGTTCTGCATCCTGCATGGGTAATCATCTGCAAGTGCCAACGCTTGGAAGACACATACATTTCAAGGCAAATGAAGCGCTCATCTCATTTTGCTAGGACAAAATTCATCCACAAATTTAGGCGACTTCTTTTGAAAAGCCATTGTCAGATATTGAAATTACAAAAAGATAAACTATGTATATAAATAGACAAATTTACTGGAAAATTTAGGAAAATTATATAAAACACAAGTGGATAATGGGATAGGGCTACACCACGTTCAAAATTAAATGTCCCCAAAATGAAAGATTTGGCACTCATGACCAGCCACTCCCGAGAAAGGAAGGGGGCATGTTAGACACCATGTTCGTGCGTTTAATACGCAGAATAAGATATCATTGTGAACGACCCTTATGAAACAATCATGACTGCTAAATTATCAGTATTTGATGTGTTATATGGGAGATAAATAAACGGACATGTAACGCGAGGTTCCTCGAAATCCCACATTGGTTACATTACAAACAATGAATATGAGTTCAATCAAGACAGTTTTTCTCGTTCCTACACACTGACCTCTCACGTCGTGCGTATGCGTCTCCTGTTGGTAATTCAGGGATAGTATAGCCTTAAAACGCTGTTTATAGTCATAGTGGGAAATCACTATATTGTTGCTGCCCGTATACCACTCCCCTGCAGATGGTTGAAGAGGGGCGGGAATATGGTTCCTGCAGTCATGGTTAGAATATCTTGATCAGAAAGTAAACGGAACTTTAAAAAAATGTATTAATGACTTACATTTAGGAATGACCTTGCCTCATCAAAGGTTGCGTTCATTAGAGGTCGCCTTGTGAGGACGCCCTTGAAGAAACCGAGGACGATGTCGATCTCGTTGACGGAGCCTAGTTCATGGTCAATGAGACACAAAGTGACATTGCCGAGAGCCTCTTCAGCCAGCTTATAACTTGAAAAATTTCCCGGAAATCGGACTTCAAAGTCCTCTCGCTAAAGTAAGAAATGGAGGAGTATATAAGAAAGTTGTGTATGTGGGCCATTCTCAGTCACATGTCTGGCTTAACGTTGTCTGATGATTTTAATCTTTTACTAGTAGGCCTACTAATCTTGAATTTGTCTTGAAACCTCAGGTTAGTTTATTGAAAGAAGGCGTTTCCCTTCGTTCAGTTACCATAGATCTACTTCGTGGTCGATTCTTAGGCCCTAAAGCTATGTTGCAATGAATGCATATAGCATGTTTGGGTTCTCCAAATTACTTCCAAAATGGAAAGCTACACAGTATGTTGTTATTTAATGTTTCTTTTCTGCATGATTTATGGAATGTGTTTCCCCTTGTTTTCTTTGTTTTGTAATGTCTCGTGCTTTGAGAACATCCTACAAAATGCCTTGATCCGATGGTCGTCCTTTTAGAGGCTCAAACTTTCAATCGTAAATACTCATCTGCAATTAACACATTGCCAAACATTGTTAACTTACTTTCATTTTCAAATCATACTCGATATTCTTGGTGTCAGTAGTTTTGTTGATGAGTGGTGAGGCTAAACCAAATGAAAAGAAAAAAGACTTTTAAAAAAGGAAGAGATTCGAAGAGAGTGAATTGTATAGAGAGAGAGAGAGAGATGGGGGAGAGAGATATATATATATAGAGAGAGAGAGATGGGGGGGGGGAGATATATATATATATATAAAGAGAGAGAGAGAGGGGAGGGGGTAAGAATGTAAGTTAACGGTCAAGGCGTCCATTACTTTCTTTAACAAATAATAGAATGTATTTCACAATGAAGCCAATTTAGGTGATCATTTCGGACCATAACAAATTAGTGGCAAACCAAAACCTCGCAAATCACCAACAGAAAAATAAATAAATAATAATCTCCTTGTTTAAAGGTGAAACTTATATATCCATTTGCTTTGGCAAATAGATAATATTTTAAAATTTATTTATTGTTCGTAAAAGAATTATTGTTGAGACAATTTGATTACTCATATAAGTGCTTCGTTTATTTGGAAATACGTGCACCTCTGTTGTTTTTAATGGGTATTTCCTTATCGATTGGAAGAATATTTCGATTCGTATTGATGAAATGGCCTATTTCTATTAAATGTATATAGGATTTAAAAAACACCTTGGCAAAGTTTGCGTAATAAGCACGACGATAGGAAAGTGTGATTGATCAAACCAGGCCTGCCGATGCAAGCTGCTGAACAGTTCCAATTTCTAAGTCCGGAATTGTCATTTTAAAAGGAAGGTTGGTTGTGGAAAAAGATGAGTACTAATGTGGGCTTTTTCATTTTTCGTATGTCAGTTGGGGAGAGAATCAGAGGAGAAATGTCTTCCGAGAAAGGGTTGCTATTAGAATGCCCTAATTATTCAAAATATAATGATAGGAAAGTTGTGTACATTTGAGTTTACTTCCATAATATGCAGGTACAGCATGTGATCCTAAGCAAAAATTGAGACAATTCCTTTTGTGAAATTCCAAATCTCCACAGGAACACCCTCCTTGAAAAAATCCTCCGTACGCCACTGGTACACAGTACCACATAATTAACCCCTTCGCACTTGCTTCCAGGTAACCATGGCAATGTAATCGCGTTGTCACAAATGGAAACTTTATAAATGTACGAAAAAATTAAACCATATTTTGGACGCATATTAGATTCTAACGTTCAAATTTGTTTTATAAAATTTAAATGTAATTCATTTTACTTAATTTCATTTATTTTAATGAGTTCTAAATACATAAAATAAGTAAACACTAAAACATATGTTAAAAAAACACATTTAAAACAGAACTGGGAAGGACTCCAAGATAAGCGGGGCTTAATGATGCCTTTTGAGTCCTGACAATTGAGTTTTTAAAAATCCATCTCAATATCACCTAATCTTTCATCAAAACCCAATTGTGATCTTTCTAGGAACTGAAGAGAGATTAAAGGCATCGTTTAACATTGTTTCCAATTTTAAAAAATCTGAGATGCATGGCCCTACGTGTTATCAGTGTCTATGATACAATGTGTAATATTGAAGCCATACAAAAGTTGCGCTTGAAAATGATCAAAAAGTGCCTCAAAAAGAAAAAGAAAAATGAGTGACCGGTTTTACAATACTCAGTTTCCCCAATAGACTGTAGTGTTAAAAACCCGTTGGGAAAACAGTTTTTGAAATTTCGATTCCCAATCATAAAATATCTTGATAATCAGGCAGGCGATCGGCTGGTAAAAGTCATGGGATTCCTGACTGACTTAACGGTTTATAATTATGATTGCAGGACGAGCTAAATCCAGGATTTTGGTTAGAATCTGAGGCAAATATGTCCAATCCCTTTAAAGAACTGCTTCTTACCTGGAAGTACTATATCTGCCAGCATTGCAGCACCAACAGTATCATGAAGTGTGTAAAGTCTGACCCAGAATCTTGCTGATTGGTTCCCATGGGTCACGTGGTATACTCCATTCTGAAATTCGATCGAGTAATGGCAGAAACTTTCATTCCGCAAGGCGGACTCCGATCGTTCAAAAGGACGTGAGCTGATGTTGTAACAAGTCCTGTTCATCTCTGGAACCGAAGAACCGTTAAACTGGAGCATCGGCGTTTCTTCCCCTGGAACTACAACATCTCCGAAGTATCGCATATTGTCATTCCTTCTATTAACACGTACCGTTGTGTTACCGTGGTAATTTTTTACTGCCGGGATGATTGTCATACTAGGGTCTCCATCCTGCCCAATTTTAGTGGGTGAGCTTGCAACGTATTGCATGACTTGAATCGGTTTGTTAGCTTGAATATGACACAGGTTTTGACTGGTTCCGCTAACCGGGATATCCATGAACCTTTTACTGTCCAAGTTTAGTGAAGATGTGGCCCCGCAATCTGTCATTGATATTTCAGTGCTTGCGTTAATCGCCAAGATGCGCAAGATCCAACCATTGGGTGTTTGCTGGAAAGGTGGTACGATATGATCGATACCCCATGACGAGATGGGTTGCAATTGCTCCAAAATTACACCATGATCTTTACCTGGATTCACACTATGTCGAGGAATATAAACAGTCAGTGCTCCCACAATAACAGAGATTGGTTTATCAGATCGAATGTAAGTTCCGGTCATTTCTGTTTCATTTTCAACACCTGTCAGAATCCCGGATTCACCAGCCTCTAACTTAACAGCCCCCGAGACTCTAGCATTTTTAAAAGTGCAATTAGAATTTTGCACACAATCAATAGTTATTGTTGTTTCCTCTGATATAGCTGATATAGCTACTTGTGCACTGCGATCTTTGGGAGTATAACAATCAACCAAGTATTCAGTTCCTAACACGTCGTTCGGTAGGGCTAAGAACCCTGAAGTGAAACCTACACTACTGAACATCATGCCATGGACATTAATGTCAGCAGTGGAGAAGATTTGAACAGTTTCACATTTTGGATGATGTGTCAAATTAAAGGATTGACCTGAAATATTCAAAAGCTGTCGCTCAACGTCCAGACAGGGTATGCTGATGCGTGTCTCCATTGTCTTAGGCGTAATGTTGATTATATGTGAGAAGTATTTGTTTTTCTCTATGAAGCGAAATGTATACTCCTGGGTCCAGGAAGCTCTTTCAGACATGTTTTCTTTTTCAGTAGACGAAAGGGGGAAGAAAAGAAAAGATGTCTAGTTAGCAAAAGTAAACTAAATAGTTTAACAAGGACTTTGGATTAATAGTATAGAGAAATCGACTGCTTTGAGAGGCCTGGCTGTCTATGCTCAAGGGAACGCGCGCAGATCCTGCCATTACCCTAGGAGTCATGGCAGGATGTACTAGTTAATAATAATAATAATAACAACATTTATAATGCGCACATATCCACCCCAAGAGATGCTCAAGGCGCCTAACAAGGTAAGTACATTGAACGAAAATAATTTAACATAATTAAATATAATTCAACAACGTTAATTACATCAGATTGTGAAATACACTACGTCTTAACTAAGAAATTCAGACATTAGATAGGTTTTCAATTTTGTTTGGAACAAATTTTGATTGGCTGACATTTTGATTGAATGGGTAGGGAGTTCCATAGGTGCATCAGCTGTAAAAGCTCTGTCTCCCCAACTCCTCTATGTTCTTAATTGTGTTAAATTTATTGAATTAGAGGAACGAAGACCTGCATGAGAACTTAAAGAGATATTAAGAAGAGAGGAAATATATTCAGGGACTGATCCATTTAGTGAACGGTAGGTGAGTAGTAGAATTGTATATTTGATACGCTGTTCTATTGGAAGCCAGTGAAGGTTCTTGAGTATTTGAGTAGTATGAGTCGAACGTTTAGATTTAGTGACAAGGCGGGCAGCTGCGTTTTGAACCTTTTGTAGTCTGTGAATTTGGTATTTAGGAAGTCCAAAAAGGAGAGAGTTACAGTTATCGAGATGAGATGTTACAAAAGCATGAATCAATTGTTGAGTGGTTTGGGGGGTTAAAAATTTCCTTATGGCGCGAAGATTACGAAGATGATAATTGGCAGCTTTCACACATTTTGAAATATGTGCATCAAGAGACATGCTTGTATCGAAAATGACGCCAAGATTTCTTGCCTTATCTGAAGGAGCAAAGTGCACAGAACCAACACGTAAATGAGTTATAACAATCTTGGAAAGTTGTTGTCTGGAGCCTAACAAGAGAAATTCTGTTTTATCGTCATTTAGTTTGAGATAGCAATCATTCATCCATTTTCGTACATCACGAATACAACTTTCAAGATCTTCAACACGTTTTTCTACCTGTTCCTGAATAGGAAGACACGAAAAATATAATTGTAGATCGTCTGCATACATATAATAGCTTATATTGTGTTTACTGATTATCTCATGAAGTGGTAAGGTATATACATTAAACAGATGGGGACCTAAAACAGATCCTTGGGGCACAGAAAACAGAAGCTTAACAACCGATGAAGTTGTATCATGAAGGTTAACCGCTTGAGATCGATTTGAAAGGTAGGAACGAAACCAATAAAGACATGTTCCACCAATGCCAACCTTTTTTAGTCTGTCGATTAAGATATTGTGGTCAACAGTATCGAAGGCGCAGCTGAGATCTAACAGAACTAATGCAGTAACTTTCCCCTTCTCCATTTCTATTAAAATGTCATTTGTACTTTCAATAGTGCCGTCTCCACACTGTGGTTTTCCTTGTAGGCCGATTGAAAGGGGTTTTGAAGGTTTTGGTCATTTATGCTGGACTGAAGACGCGTAGATACTATACGTTCAATTAGCTTACCAAGATACTTTAAATTTGCAACGGGACAATAATTGTTAAGCTCTTGTTTATCAAGGCTTGGTTTCTTTAGGTGAGGTTTAATGAGTGCATGTTGCAGACAATCAGGAAAGATGCCAGAACGTAGAGATGAATTTACAATCTCTGTGATGTATGGGGTGAATCATTAGAAAAATCTTTGATCAAACAGGTTGGAATAGGATCTAGTTCACATGTAGATGGTGGAGAATTCATAATGACTTTCCGAACCTCACTAGTTGTGGCTGGTAAAAAGTCAGACAAATAGGGAGTGGCACTTTCTGACACTGACTGATAACCTGTACTATCACGAGCGTCAAGAATTCGACGAATATTGCTAACTTTATTCATAAAGAAGTCAGAAAAACGATTTGCTATTAAGTCTTGATCAGACACATTACTAAGAAGAATTTGATCTTTCTTTCTATTCAAGAGTTTATTTATAACTTGAAACAATCGCTTCTGATCGCCACTGCAGTCTGCTACATCAGATGTGTAGTGATGTTTTTGCGCCTGGTTAGCGAGATGAGATACTATTTGTCTCTGCTTAATAAATAGAGACCGATCGGATTCAGTTTTAGTGGTTCTCCAACGACGCTCCAGTCTCCGTCTGAGGCACTTTGCCTCTCGGATATCATCAGTCATCCAAGGACACCTGGGTTTGACAACTATAGTTCTTGTTTCTCTGGGAGCTAGTTGATCCAATAAGGCATTTAGAGAATAATAGATGTAACATCATAATCTAAGTCAGGTACAGATAAAGCTACATGGAGACCTTTACAGAACCTTTGCCTATCCAAAGACTTTAAATTCAGGGTTGAGAAACTTTGTCGAATAGGTTTAGGTTTTTCCAATGTAATGTTACACAGTATAGCAAAATGATCTAAGAGACCAGGTTGCACTACTACATTTGATATAACATTTTCATGTTCACGTGTGATCAATAAGTCAAGTGTATGTCCGTGGTCGTGGGTCGGTTCACGGACATGCTGTTTCATCCCATATGTCGATAGTAGGTTCAGAAACTGCCTGGCCTTTGAATCATCCTGGACGTCAACCTATATATTATAGTCACCCACGAGTAAGATCTCTGATGGGTGGAGAAGGTAACTGTCCAACAATTCACCAAACTCCTCCATGAAGACACCGAGAGCATATAAAGCATACTGACTGAAAGTTTCACCCAGGTGTAAATGGGTACCCGGTAGGATGCGAAAGCTAATGTGGTTAGATTAGCACGTGTGCGCTTGTAAAAAAGACGCCTGGCTGGAATGCTCCCCAGGGAGTGGAGAATGTGCATACATTGTGTGCGGGTAAGCCTGAATCCTATGACCGGGGTAATAATATATATATCTGTAAAGCGCTTTGAGAGGGCCTTCGGTCCTGAAAAGCGCTATATAAGAACTAGCTATTATTATTATTATTATTATTATTATTTAGGAATCGCAGACAAAAAGCACTGTATGGTGTCCGCGCTCGCACAAAAACAATTTTAACAAGTAAACCAATGGGTATCGCAGCAGGATTTCTTAAGTGAGGTTATAAAATGTGTTTTTTATACTTCCGTTAAGTACGTTGAAATAAATCAAGTCATCTGATTGGTCGAAATTGGAGTCGTGATTTTGACCATATCAATAAAAAAACGAACAATTGCCTGTTACCCGGATGAAGGGCGATAGTTTAATGAGAAAGATGACCGTTACCCGGATGAAGGGCAATAGTTAATGCGAAAGATGCCCGTTGCGCCCGGGTAACGGGTCGCATAAATATTTTTTTGCTGAGATCCCCATCGGTTTACGTGTAAACAATTTCTGTGTGCGAGCGCGGATACCACATACAGTGAAGTGTGAGAGCGATTCCCGAATGGTCGTTATATTCAGGCAATTTTCCAGCGAAGATTTAGTACATACAGTGTCTCAGATTTGCTATATTGTTTTAACCAGTCTTTACTCAAGAAAAGGATAAAGTTAGAATTCTTTGTAGATTTTTGTGTGAACTCGGTATATAAAAGATATATGGACTGCTTTTATATTCCAAGCATTACTGTCTCTATTTTGGCTCTCGGGGATGTTACATCCTGCTATGGCCCCTCGGCGCGCCGCCGCGGAGCCTATAGAAACAGCTTTACCTCTCATAGCAAAGACTTTGGGTTTCAGGTTAGGTTAAGGGTAATGGGTCCGGGCTAGCGTCTTTAACATAATATAGTGCGTTTTACATCAGACCAAACGCAAAAGAGTATTCACCGTGTTAAGCATTATACAGTGTGAGTCAAAAAAAAGTTTACACCTAGAAAATTGCTAATTATTTTAAAAATCATCTATGAACAGTAAATTAGTATAAATATTATGAAAGAGTATTTTATCCCGAATCATTTAGTACAATTTGGTGTGGTATGTATTCACGCTTGGATGAACAGGAGGCATTGTTTGCGAGAGTGCAAAAATCGACTTGCGCCAAAGTTGCTTATGTGATGTTTGAATAAAACACTTGGGATTTGAGTAATGATTCGGTCTTTGCAGATCCAAATAACATCCCTAGCAAATTTAATTATGCCACGCATATCAAATATCGAATATCAAACATCAAACAACATTTGTGCGCGTGTGTGTGTGTGACTTTACTTCTGCAAAAAGCATAGCAATGCGTTTCGTTCGATACATTCAATCCATTCTCTCACTCCGCTAATCCCAACACAATACATACTGAAGGCATCACTCTGGCATCACTCTGGCGCAAGTCGATTTTTGCACTCTCGCAAACAATGCCTCCTGTTCATCCAAACATGAACACATTCCACACAAAAATGATACCAAATGATTTGGATAAAACACTCTTTCACAAGATGTATAATAATTTACTGTTCATAGATGATTTAAAAAAATGATTAGCAATTTTCTAGGTGTAAACTTTTTTTTTTTTGGATTCACACGGTATAGCGACATGGAATTACGCCTTTATTTCATGCGCTATACAAACACGTTTAATTGATATTATTGTTATTATTTTTAATTCAAGAAAGATGATCACCTCAGTGCAATAATTAAACGTAACAATTGGATTATCGAGTATACTTACGAGATCTACAGTGAGTAATACCGATACAGCATAGAACCTGTAAAGAGATGGAACAATAGATTAAAAAAAAAACATCGGACTTTAGTTTCGATGAGAGTAACTTTAATATAAACCCTAAAACTCATTTGAAAAGTGCATTATGTAAGGGTGGATGCAGCAATAATGTAAGGTTCTTAAAACATTCAAACTTACATTATTGTTTCGTTAAATATTACACTTACCTTATAACCTTAATGATAATACAAAGTTTTGATATGGGGTCATGAATTTGGTTTAAATGAACATATTGGTAGCATATGCGATCCTACAATATTCAGTAATCGTTGTCGCAGTTGAAATCGAGTCTAAAGTTGTAACATTTTAGATAATAAACTTGTTATGTTGTATAGCTCCCTCTCAAGGCCAAGATATTAATTTAGGTATAAAACAAGTTTCTTGACTAAAATCGACCGATTAGCTATTCCCGTTTGGAAATTATATATCTCGACTACATATTCTGAGATTTTCATGATCGCAGATACTATTGTACGACCGTAGTCGCTATTCGAAATTTATCAAAATTTACCGGGAGCTCCGGTAAATTTTCATATTCAATTTTTCTGGAAAGCAGAATTATTTTAGGGGCTTAATTTACTAATGCTTAGAATACATCCACAGGGGCATCCAAATATATCAATATTGTAAAGAATCACTATCCACCCAATTTTCTAAACTCCCAAAACTTTGTATTACCTTTAACACTGATATATACAGAAATAAAGCATTTTAATATCACCCTTAACAGAAGTCAACCCGTCTTTCTGCATGCATCACATGCCATGGTTTTGTGAGGGATCTTTTGGTGACTACCGTGAAAGTATTGTACTATCTTTAATGACCGAATGTTTTATTTTCAACCATTTGAAAAACCTACTGTCATACATCAGATGGTTAAGTGGTTAATTGGTTTCTCTTAAACTGGATGACTAAAGAAATTGTTTGGAGTTCATCAAAACCTGCCTTATTCTAATCTTGCATCAACATTTCAGAAACTTTTATTTCGGTGGTTAATTACGGAGGTCTTTACACAGTTTTCAAATTTACCGACAACCTAAATCATGGATTTGCGGTATTTTAATTCATATACCCCATTAAACTAATGATAATCAGCATCGAGAATTACCAACAGCATTTACAGCATTCACTCTATTTCAAAGTTTTGGGTGAAGAGGAGAGTTAAGTGTTTATACTTATATTCCAAACTTCTTTGCAGTGTTTTCGAGGAGGAAGTTTGAAAGAATGACGTCATGTATTTGGTGTGACCTTTTCGTGTCGTGAGTCGTGCTCTAAAAATAATGTACAAATCCGTATCCAGGCTATTTGGGGCTGAACGGTCTGTTGCCTAGAACTAATATATTACTCATGATCCCAAGGCCATTAAAGATGAAAGTGTTAAACATGTAAGCTAAGATTAAGTTGTACCTAGTATACCGTTTTCGTAATGAACCAGATTTTTATGTAAGTGCCTCGATACGAATTATTTAATTCACTTGTTACGAATAATCATGTTGCAATAGTCAGAACAGGAAGCTACCTGGTCAGAATGCAAATTGCGAATATAATTGTTACGTGTCGTAAGGCAGGGTAAGCCAAAATGTTTGTCCTACCTAGCAACAACGAATCCCCCCCCCCCCCCCATTTCAGGGTTTGAGAGACCGCATTCGTGTTCCTGAAATCCCCGGTCAAGGGGTACTGTTCACGCAACAAAGTCCGACCGTATTGACTTATACACACCAGAGGGAACAAGCATGCGTACCCTAAATAACACTGAGTGGGGGGGGGGGGGGGGAACAAATGTACGCAGTTTGAAATCTGACTACAGATAAAAGGTCAATTAAATAATTCGTATCGAGGCGTTTCACAAATGCATATGCATAAATTTGATTACATTACGAAAACGGCCTTTTATAGGAATAGGGTCCATCATCAGTCACCCAACTAAAAATAGAAAATTACTAATTTTTTTATTGAATTGCAAGGGTACTTGTGCGGGTCCCTGTGGCGCAATGGATTAGCGCATTGGACTTCTAATTAAAAGGTTCCGGGTTCGAGTCCCGGCAGGGATATTATCCTTTTTCGTGTCAAAGTTGTTGACCTGTTCATGCTTACCCTGATCAAAAGGATTCTTGCCCGGTGAAGAAAAAAAGAAAACATATACAAAGAATCAATTGAGAAAGTAAAGTAGATGTTTCCTTCCCGATTTGTTTATTAATATTGCATGTTTAAAACGTGCCTAAATCAATATTATGTTGGAAGAACCCTTTTCGCACAGAAAAACGGGATCACCCAAGGTTTTAATTAAATATCTATCCTAAATTCCGATTCTAGGTTAGATTCAGAGCAGAACGCAGAATTAAATATTAATAGATAAATGTCAAATATGCAGCTAGGGGCTTTGTATCGAAGGGGGGGGGGGGGTGCCCCAAATTCGTTGTCAAACAGTTATGCCCCGATATAGACAACCCTTAAATTCGCAAGTCAGAATTATGTTTAGATATAAAATCATCATGGTGCTCCCGAAGAGGTGAGACGCCCCCCTTTTTCGACCTTTTCAAAAATATTTATTTTGAAATTATATTTTTGAGAAACATATCCCATACAAACCCTTGAACCGCTCCCCGGATGCAACACATCTTATTTGGAGTTGGGAGGAGGGGAGGCGTCATAAATCCATTTCAAACGTTTCACGTTTACATTTCTATTGCTAACTTTTCTTTAGATGACCTTTCAGCGAGTCGCAAATTCGCAGGGAATTCCCAAAGCACGACAATGACTTATCCGCTTTAGCACCTCACGTTTGATGATAAAGCAATATTCTTCCTGCTACTACGTGTAGTCTCCGTTACCAGACGCAAAGATGTGACTTTCGAAAAATCTGAAACTCTGTAGCATAGTTGTTGTTAAAAGATATCAAATTGAGGTTTTAAAATCAATCCTAACTGCAAGTCCGTTTTGTGTATAATGATTTAGCAATTTGAGTCTCTTTCATTTGTTTTAGGCAACCCCAAAATATCATTTCATCATTTATGGGAGAACAAAATGCTCGCTGCCAAGTTTAAGTAGCGTAGCGTCGGGCAACTATTCTGGGGCACCAGTCTTTAATGTTCAATTGGTGAAATGGGAATTCACTACATATATGTCTCTGATGGTTGGGATGGAAGGAGATCGTATTTTTTCTTTTTTCTCTTGTATTTCTTTATTTGACCTCTCGATTGGACATAAGGAATAAGTGGTGCAAATGTGATGGCGATCGGGTGGTGCGTTTTTAACTGGGCGAAACAAACCGTACAGAGAGAAAGGATAAATAAATAAATAAATAAAGATTCTGACGAGATCAAGAGGTGATCTGCATGATCTGCTGCAGATCACCTAACAAATGAAAAAATAAAACCATGTGTGTTTCTAATTATCCGTCCCCCCCCCCGCCACCAAAGCTTTTTAAAATGTAATTAAACTGTTGATGTACATGTATACGTTATTAAATGTAATCAGGTCTACACGTTGCATAAGAAACTATGTTGTCTTTCCACCTCATATTTTTGAGACAAGGTCTGAAGAAATAAGACGTCTAGAAACAGGCTCGGTTTTGTTTTGATGGGCGAGAGCAAAAAATAAGAGGAATTTCCTTGTTTTGTTTGGCGTCATTCCTGAGGTCTTGGCGTTATCCGGACCAATCTCAACGAGTATGTTATGTATGATTTCCCTAAACCCTTGACTACTGATAACAGAAAATATAAGGATATATAATCCTGAGCAACTGAACAAATAATCGCCTAACGGAAAGTTACGAATGGCGTTGAAAAGATTAGTACAAATGTATAATTATCAATATCTTTAAGAAAAGCTCCCCCCCCCCCTATCCAGAGCGTTGCACTGACAAGAGTTAAATAGCTCAGTGCCTAGCGGGGTGCCATTTGGGACACTATATTATATTTACACTCCTAAAGTAAAGTGTGTATTTTTTTTAGCTCATCGGGGAACTCTGTCAATCCACGACAGTCAACTAATTCTTAACGTTAGCACTCAATAAACATATGTTAAAGCTTCGTATCAAACACAAGGCGTTATTTCTAACAACAGTCGGGTTCACATGAATTCCAAGGTCACTGTGGAACGGGGGAGGGGGGGGGGGGCACATGGTATTTTGTGCACCCTTTTGAAAGCTCAGATGGCTAAACATAGAGACACAACCTATCGGGAATTTATACCAACCTTTTCAAATCTTTGACCTAATAACCATGAGATAATGTAACACTCCTTTTTGAAGTTTGTCAGTTTGGCACCTCACCAATATAAAATAATACACCCACTCCTCCAAAGGAACTAACGATTTAAACATGACGAGGAAATCCAATAAGGACAACTTGCTCTGAAACAAAGCAGAGCTTTAAATTGACGAATAAATGATGCCACGGTACTACTGTTGTAGTACAGTTATTATTATTATTAGAGATGATGATAGTGATAATATTTCTTCAAAATAACAAATCTAAGTTATTACATTACTGCAGTACTTAATACCAGCATTTCATTTCTTCTCCACGATTAATGGATGACTTGTGGGAGTGTGCTAAACATATCTGGTTTCTTTACCAGAGTCTTTAAACTATAATTCACACTTTCAGTAATAAGGTAGTGTGAATGACGTCACAATCACCGCGAAGAACCTCACCATCTGTTTTCCTAACTTGACAATCTGCCAATATAACCCATACACCTGGATGATTGGTGGGCACGCCTTGATCATCTTTTCATTATGTGTTAATCTTTCCTTTGTTTCCTATACATTATTTGTGTCAAGGTCGGTTGGGGTCATCTTAAAGCCCCACTGCACTACTTGTAGTTACTTGCGCCCTCTATATAGCAACAATGCCTAATCGGGGCCTTTTTCTTATGTCAATTGAGGTATGCTTTGATGAGATAACCACCTGTCAGTGACCACGCAGGGAGGTCTAATTCCTCCTGGCAAAACTAGTGCAGTGGGGCTTAAAGGTATTATGTCCCATTTGCAGGCCAAAACAATGAAAGGTTAATTCCAACGGCATTTGAAAGATAATACTAATTTAGAACTTCCCTAAAAAAGAGGGATTGAAAATGTCTTTAAGTGGGAAAATAACGACTATTAGTTGTCGAACCGACTTAAGAGCTATAGAGCCAGTAAGTAATAGTCTGATTTTCAGACCATTGTATCGAATGGTCGTAGGTTTTATGCTGCGCAAAGATTCAATCAGTTTAATTTTGGCCATCACAAGAAGTGGGTTATTGATGTAGACAAATGCTCATGTAACCTTTACAGCTCATTTTATGTATGTTATTACCAAAGAAGAAAAAAGGCCAGTCAGTCACTCTATAGTGTCTGACAGTGAAGTCTAGCAAGTAAACGGGTTTCCTTGCACAATTTGTATAGTAGGACACTGCTAACGTTTAAATTTCACAGATAGGACATATTCATAATTAGTGCAAAGTTGTACAGAATTTGAAGTTGGCTGCAAAAGGGACATTGTATTTTGAATAGACCATTTTCGATATGTAATCAAATCGAATGCACAAATCTTTACAACATAACCAGTCACCTGTCAGAATGAAGATTGCATACATTCCGTGTTGTTATGTAGGTCAGGCCGTAATGTTTGTCCTACCTTGCAACATGCCAAATCCAACCACATTAAATATTGGGGAGGTACTATTGATTTTAGATTTTGATATAGGATGACAGTAATTTCGTTCTAAAACAATACCATATCGGGCAAAGCATAATTATGATTATTATAATCCAATGTCGGAAAAAGCTTGTCTTTGCATAGCCTTTATAAACAGATAAACCTTTGAATAACAGTAAACCTACCGCCGACGAACCGACACAATACATCACTTTACTTAGAGTTAACGGCCTTCTGGCTCTAAACAGATGATTTCTTGATGCTGAAGCAGCATGCTATTGATTTGCTCTTGTAAAAGTGAACATGCTTCACTCATTGCAGAAAAACAACGAAATATAATTCCTCATCAATCGTAGTTCCAGTACTTAGGTTCAATATAAAGTAATAAGTGGTTGGCCTACTATTGATGTACAGTGGCCAGGGGTGGATCAAGGGGATGGGGCGTGGGGGCACACGCCTCCTGTTTTCCTTCCGAAAAAAAAGATATTCACATAAATGTTTAATTTACTCATTCAGAAATGCCTTTATAAGTACCGTAGAGCATCTTAAGCTTCCAAATTTTCGGGGCCTTTAAGTGGGCCCCGGTCCCCACGCCGTAAAGGCTTCGTGCTCGCAATTTCGTACATTTCAGGCGCCCCCCCCCCCTTTTAGAAAATCCTGGATCCGCCCCTGGAGGTATTTCGATTTGCTTTCAGATTTCATGATAAGTAATTCATTTTGTATTTCCCCGACTTTCCGGTATTGCGGTGAAAACAGGAAAATCTCCTTTCCGGTGTTCTCTTTCTTGTCTTATTAAAGAAAGCCTTACAACTTACAGGGAAAAAGGGGATTCACAAAATGTCCATGATATTGCGAACGTTGTTAGCAGAAGTCAAAATTGGTGAATTGAGGCTCTCCTTGTGCCATTATATTTCAACCTCGGCCTGTGGAAATTCTGAATTTGACGTTTCATATATTTTGTTTTATTGAACCTCTTAGCATGCAATATTTGTATAATATTATATACCTACAAAATAATCACAACCACAAAAATGCAATTGCCTTTCAAAATACGTCATGTAATATTATCTATTAGCAACTGTAGTTCATAAGACTCTTATGATAAATGTTATTGATTGGAAAAAAGTGTTCAGTTTTGGTAGTTGCCATGTCAACGGCACTTTGCAGATACTTCCTGGCATTGTATGCCAAGTCATACCATCTACTGAATCAGACATACTTACCAAATAAGGTCATATCTATTGTTATGTTAAATGACTAAGAATGAAAATCGACTTAAACTTCCCGTTTAAACAGGAAAAGTGTCACTTGACAAGATAAATATCCATGTAATACGAGTTCAAATGATTTAAAGAGAAGGTTGAGTTCTGGGAAGAGGTGAAAAATGATTTGTGAGCGTTATCATTGTTATTATGCAAGTGTGGAAGAACATCAGATTACCAATGTTCCCTGAAAATCATGACTCTTCAAATGCCTTAATATTCTGAATATGGCATGTAACAGCATACAAATCGGGACGGATTTTTACGTCACATTTTCGTGTAGTCCCATATACATCTTTCTGTGTATAGTGCTTGTAACTTTACCAAGATTGGGTCAAATTTCTTATCATTTTGATGATTCTAGAACCTTGCAGTACTCACCAATACTTACATGCTAGATGATCAACCTTTTCTGATTGATTCCACACGGTTTCTTTCATAATGCAATCGCATGACCAGAACTCAACTTCATCTTTAAGCAACTACGATATAAACCAGGGTCCTACTTCATAACACTTGTTTTCAATGACAAGTTACAATGATTATTATCAGCTACTGAAATCGTGGCATTTGATTGATTGAGAGCAAATTTGTCTTAGAAATTTACGATTTGTTATTGAAAACATTTTTTTTTAAATAGGGCTCTGAGGCGTATCCAAGATTTGGTTTAAAAGGAATAGGGGAATTTAGGAGAAAATATATGACAAGTACAAAGCAAGTAATCACATTTGCATATATACATTTCGTGTCGAAATTTGGCAGGGGTGTTCTATTTACTTTCGATATGACAGAAGGGATTTTATTTGAGGGGGGACGTGCTTGACACCCCCACCAACTCAGCAATTGGCATTAGGGGTTGATGCATGCAAGCAAACCGAAAACGGAAGAACATCATTTAACACAGGCCTTCTCAACTAGTTTCTTAGAAGCGCCAAAACAAAAATGTATTGAGGTTGAAGTGCCAACCTGTATGTTTGGTGACTGTGTTTCGAGGGAGCGTAGCGACCGAGCCGATAGCGGGTGGGGTCCAGGGGGCGAAGCCCCCGGAAGCTAGTGGATTTTAGGGCTTTTTAAGGCCCAGATGTCGCATTTTTAACACCTTTTGTTCCATAAAACATCAATCATAATTTCATATTGATGTGAAATAATTAGTACAATTCCTGGCTAAAATCTACACTCGAAGTTAATTTATATGTAGTTATTTTGGTGCAATAAACACGGAAAATGTCAAAATGAAGTGAAAATAAAGCAAACAAAATGGGTTGCTTACATTTTGGGCTCAACTTCGACTGCAACTTTTTGATTTTGCTGAGTTTTTTTATTTTAAAATATTCTTTTTTTATTTTTTATTTCTTTAATTTTATTTTTTTGATTTTTATTTATTTTTTATTATTTGTTTGGAACAGCCGCGCGCCACTCTGACTGAGGGCAAGCGCCACGAGTGGCGCGCGCGCCGCCAGTTGAGAAGGCCTGATTTAACACAACTACCTATGTAACTTCTTAGACAGGCTTTGATGTGACCGTGCGCTCTTCGTGTTCACGTCACGCTTCAATGCAAAAGACTAGTTATCAAATACATTCAAATTTTATTCGTGCCTATAAAATGATTGCACCCGAATCTTGCCGAAGGTATGCCCGACGTACCAACAAAATTGTTATGGAAACTTCATTCTGACGGAAAACAAAATCACTATTACCTTAAAGGTATTACAAAGTTTTGGTAAATTTTTGAAAATTGGCTGGATTGTGATTCTTTACAATTTTGATATATTTGGATGCCCCTATGGATGTATTATGAACAAAACGAAATTTAGCCCCTAAAACACTTCTGATTTCGAGAAAAATTGTATATAAAAATTTACCGGGGCTCCCGGTAAATTTAGATCAATTTCAAATAGCGCCTACGGCCATACGATGGTAGCTGCGACCATGAAAATCTCAGAATATGCATTTGTGATATATATATTCCAAACGGGAATAGCGAATCGGTCGATTTTAGTCTAATAACATTGTTTTAAAGCTAAATTAATATCTTGACCTTGAGAGGGCACTTTACAACATAAAGAGTTTATTATTTACAATTTCATCACTTTAGACTCGATTTCAACGGCGACAACGATCACTGAATATGGATCGCATATGGTACCAATATGTTAATTTAAACCAAGTTTATGACCCCATACCAAAACTTTGTATTACCTTTAAACTCATGAATGCATTAGTTTGTCACTAGGCACATTGGGAGGAGCTCATGTCCGTGAAGGACAAATTAATTCGGGTCATTAACCTCGGCAATTTTCCATTCGACATGTTTTAGGGAAAATCCAAATGCCAGATGTTCGATAATAATCTTCGTAGTAAGTTCCTTATAACAATATAGGAAATACGTAAATGATCTTGCCAGCATACTACATAAAAAAAAAGAGAAGCTTTTCTCTTGAACTCGAATCCGGGAGAGCTCCCAATAATTCTCTAAAACTGCCACCAACCGTACCTGCATATTTAGTCAAAACAAATTATTAAAAAATAACATTTTATTTCATGAGTGACCATACAGGCGCGTTCAGATATGTCGCTGCAAAACCGAAGCAGTTTGTAACACAGTGCTCAGTAAATACGCGCAAGTCCTTCCTTTGTCGTGCGCACTTGCCATTTATATACACTTTATAAATTAAAATTATATTTAAACGCGGTTTTTTTTGTTGGTGGTGGTTTACCTCGTCGTATCTGAACGAGCCTTAACCGTCCTGATATCATAATATTTCAACTGTTTTAATTGACTTTTTGTTCTTTTTACTATTTTCTTTCAATTTGAGCCAAATTTGGTTTGCAAAATGAAAACGATTCTGTCAAGGAAATACCTAGTAACCCATGATCGAACTTCCGCCAAGCTTCGTTTCATGTTTAAGTAGAATTATAAGGTCTTACCGGCAGATTGAATAAGATATACCGCTCTGAGATTGATATTTTTCTACTTTATATCCGCGTATGAAAAGGAAATACCTAGTAATCTATCATCGTATTTGAAGCAATCTTCGTTTTATGTTTTTTAAGAAGGATTTGAAGTCTCTTACAAGCAGATAGAATTACAAGTACCGGTCCGAGATCGATGTTTTTTCAGTTTATATTCGCGTATTTTCCCCTATGATATTACAAGTGTTTACCTTCTCAACGAACATATATATTCTTTTAAAATGGATTGGGTATCTTTACCTCAGATTCTAAACAAAATCCTGGTTAAGTTCATGCTGCAATCATAATTATTCACCTTTAAGTCAGTCAGGAATACCATGACTTTTACAAGCCGATGTCCTGTTTGATTATCAAGATGTTTATGATTGGAATTAGAAATGTCAAATGAACAACGCTACAGTCTTTTGGGGGAAATGACGATGGTAAAACTGGTCACTCAAAGATTTCTTTCTTTTTTGAAGCATTTCATGATCAAATTTTTAGGGCTTTAATATTACACCATATCAAAGACACTGATAACGCGTAGGGCCGTGCATATAAGAATAATTAAACTGGAAACATTGTTAAACAATACCTTTAAAGGACGATCAGGGTTTTGTTTAATTTGTGGGCGTTAGTTAATTTTTTCTCTCATGTATTTCCCCTAATTTTCCCTAATTACTGCACTGAAACAACACCTCCATATAAATGAACCAATCTTGCTCTTCAAGATGCTAGAAGCCACTCCAAATGATTATGATTATGATTATTTTGTTATTGCAAAATACGTTTTCCTTGTAATCACGTCCTCTACAAAGTATTGGAATTAAAGAAATTTCTTATAGTATGTTGGCTTGAAATAGGCCTCTATCTAAGACCAGGAAAATACGAGTTGTAATGTTCTATAGCCTATATGATCTAAAGGGAAAGACAACCCTGATGTTTAATTGGTTTTCTTTTTAAAGGAGAACAAATGCCAGAAACTACGGAGCACGTATGTCGAGGTCCTCTTTCGCTCTTTACTGAAAAATAATAATGTATTATCTTGCTAGCTACTGATGAAGAAATCATTTTTTTTACACAGGGTTCGAAATAAAACATGTACTAAAATTAAATCTAGGGTGTGTCTGCATGACTGGAAAGGAAAACATACATTCCGGGATTCATCTAACTTTATGGCTACATTTAAAGAGAAGGTTGAGTTCTGGGGAGAGGTGAAAAATGATTTGTGAGCGTTATCATTGTTATTATGCGAGTGTGGGAGAACATAAATGTTCCCTGAAAAGCATGGCTCTTCTAATGCCTTTATGTAGATATGACACATAAGAGCTTTAAAAAAATGAGCCTCATCTTTTATGCCACATGATTGTGTAGTCCCATATAAGCTTTTCTGTGTACATTGCTTGTTACTTGTACCAAGACTGGGCTAAATCTCTTATCATGTTGATGATTCCAGAACCTTGCAGTACACGCCAATACTTATATGCTAGATGATCAATCTTTTGTGATTGATTCCACACCGTTTCTTTCACAATGCAATCGCATGACCAGAACTCAACTTTATCTTTAGGATTGCACAATTTTGAACGAATGAATGGACATTTCCTTTGATCTATCTGTCTATATGTCTGTCTCTGTCGATGTCTGTCTGCCTGTCTCCCCCTCTCTCTCTCTAAATTTAACTATAAATATATAAATATATATTTGATGGCCTTTTGGAGTGGCGATCAAACAACATATTTATATCTGTTGGCTTACTAGAATGGGAGCTTTTTGAACAAGATTGTATAAGGGGTGGTTGTACGTCCCCTGCATTCCAGTTACAGGAGGCAACTAACTACCTCTTTATTCGCAAGTCTTCTGAAGATTGAGTTTCATGGCTTGCACATTGACGCACATGGAAGCACATGAGTGCCTGGTAATCACACATCCAAATGCAATAGACTGTGAAATAACTGAACAATTCGCATGTTATATTCAAATATACTAAATGAAATAACGAGCATCAATCCCGAGACATAAATGAACTTGAATATACATCATATACCTGGTGTGATCAATTATGACAAGATACAAAATATAAAAGTAAGACTTTCGATTGTTAATAACTCTAAATATAAAACTAGCATTAGACAGAAGCTTGGACACTGTAAAACTGGAGGATGTTAAATTCATTGGGATACATTTTATGATATTTCTCTGATACTGTTAATGTGATCCTTTGAGTATTTATCTATATGTATTAGATAATTAGCATGTATTATGTGTTGCTAAGTCGGATAAGCCTCAGGCAAGTTTTTTAGTTGTCAAGAGAAAATTTGTATGAAAGTGTGCAGAAGTTAGTAAACAGGGTTTATGGCTTCCATACAGGTTCTTTCACAGTTTATTTGCCAGTATAGTCTCCTCCTTCTTTAAAAATATACATGGAAAGACATGCGCCTTGCAATCAAATATCCAGCATGTCCAAAAGGGTTATAGGACAATTACTCCCTGGACAATCGCCCCCGGCCAATTACCAGCTGGCAAATTATCCCCGGACAATCAAAGATTGTTTCTTTGTTAAAAAAATTGAAACTAAAAACTACTGCTATCACATTGAATTGCACTTGTAACGACTAAGGGGAATAATGATTTTTGTATATATGTTTATGGCTAGAAAGTCATATTTCGAAATACGACAAGAAATAGCTACAAGACCTTGACCAAAGCTCACATGTATGTGAAGTCCCATATACCCGATTATGTGCAGTGTCCGTGACTACCATTCAAGATTATTGATTTCTTATCAATGTTAGTATTTAAAAAGCTCGCAATATAAACTGGCTGTACTACATAACCAACCTCTCAACAACAATAAATGTCCAGAATGTAATCCCGTGATCAGAATTCAAATCTATCTTAAATGTACTGAAACTGGAAATAAGCATTTTTAATCCAGGGTTATGTAAATATATTGCCGTGGTCGAGTGGTTAAGTCGCCGGACTGTCGATCACAAGGTCCGCGGTTCGAGACCCGTCGCGGCACTAATGTCCTTTGGCAAGACATTGATTGATCTACGTTTGCCACACTCAACCCAGGTGATGTAAATGGGTACCTGGCAGAAATTAATTCCTTGAAATGCTATAGCCCCGGCACAGCAAAATCTAGGTTAATTGCCCACGGGATATTTTTCCAGGGGGTAATTGTCCTGGGGGGGGGGGGGGGGGGGGGTAGTTTTCCGAGGGTTATTTGTCTAGGGGGTAATTGTCCTGATACGCTAATAAGCATTAAACTGTGTCATAACTCTACGATTCGCTTGTCATTTTAGATTATTAGGGAAATAAGGAACATTGTACAGTGCGTCCCAGAAAAAACGAAACCGAGAATAATCAATGTTCTATCATAATTTAATCACAATTATTATTAATAAATGACACATATTTGTAAAGCTTAGAGCCTCCTCTTTCATCTGATGCAACTCATAGTTATGCATATTTCACGCATGAGTGATCACAATCAATTCGAAAAGAGGAAACCAAAAAGTCGTTTGGCGCACGGTATCTGAATTTCAAAGAGAAAATCACATTTCTAGAAAGTTCAGCTTCTACCCTTTCATATGACACCTCAATCAGGAAAAATGAGCCAGGAATAACAAAGTTCTGTTTGTTTAAAGTGATGCTTGCATTTCCATAATTTGACTAAACGAATTCGTTTTCACTGGCTGCCTGCCGTAGCAACAAAGGGAATTGAAAAAATACTTAACTCCGTTTCGTTGACATTCAGCCGTAGACGAAAAACTTCATGCATGGCTGATTGTCAACGAAACGGAGTTAAGTCTTTTGTCAATTCTGCTTGTTGCTACTGCAGGCAGCCAGTGAAAACGAATTCGTTTGAAAAAATTATGGAAATGCAAGCATCACTTAACATACCTTTCATCATTCCTTGCTCATTTTTCCTGATTTAGGTGTCATATGAAAGGGCAAAAACTCAACTTTCTAGAAATGTAGTTTTCTCTTCGAAATTCAGATACCGTCCGCCAAATGACTTTTGGGTTTCCTCTCTTCAAATTTATTTTAATCACTCATGCGTGGAATATGCATCATATGAGTTGCATCAAATGAAAGAGGGGGCTCTAAGCTTTACAAATATGTATCATTTATTAGTTATAATTGTGATTAAGTTAACGATAAAACATCGATAATTCTCGGTTTTGTTTTTTCTGGGACGCACTGTATAAGTCTTACCATTCTACAGTTCTATACAGCATATCTTTTTTTAGAGGGGTGGGGATATGGACTAAGGACATTTCCGTGAAATTATTTTTAAACCTGATATTATGCATTTGCGAGTTTAATCACAACATAATTTCAGTGATTTCTAAATAGTAGTAGCAGTAGCAGCAGTAGTAGTAGTATAGTAGTAATATTAGTAGCAGTATCAGTAGTAGTAGTAGTGGTGGTAGTAGAAGTAGTAGTAGTAGTAGTAGTAGGGGTAGTAGTATAAGCAGTTGTAGTAGTAGCAGCAGTAGTTGTAACAGTTAGTAGTACACACTAAGAAAAAATGGTGCAACTATGCACCTTTAGGGGTTCAAACCGATGCAACAATAGCAGCACCTTTAGGGGTTAAATCCTGCACCCTTTTTAAAGGTTCAATCCTGCACCCTTCAAAAGGGTGCCAGATTGAACCTTTTGGGGGAAATGTTAGTACCCTTTATGGTTCAATCCTGCACCTTTAGGGGTGCAAACCGATGCAACAATAGCAGCACCTTTAGGGGTTAAATCCTGCACCCTTTAGGAGGGTGCCAGAATGCACCTTTTAGGAGACATGTTAGTACCCTTAATGGTTCAATCCTGCTCCTTTAGGGGTCCGATGCAATAGCAGCACCTTAAGGGGTTCAATCCTGCACCCTTTAAAAGGTGCAATTCTGCACCCATCATCGAGGAATACTCGTGACATTTGCTCGTACACATATACATATTAAACATGCATGATATTTCTTGGTTAGTAATCATATAATCAATATATATATTGCTAAAACGTGAATGTAATTGTAACATGATCAGACAAAATAATCTATTGGTTAATGATTGCCGAAGGAAAATACAAATCACAAAATTGATGTGCATTGTCATAATTTGTTTAACAAAACATATGATAAATGTATTTTTATGTGAACACGTGGAAAGTAATCATGAATATGCATGCAATATGCAAACTTTTATTTTGCACCTTTTTGGGTTGTTGGGTTCATTTTTGTGGGAAGGGTGCAAAATCTTATATTGCACCCTTTTTTGAACCCCTTTTCCTTCAATAGGGTTCATTTTTATGTAAAGGGTGCAAACTCTTATTTTGCACCCTTTTTTGCACCCTTTTTTCTTAGAGTGTAGTAGCAGTAGAAAAAGTAGTAGTAGTAGTAGTAGTAGTAGTAGTAATAGTAGTAGTAGTAGTAGCATCGTACTAACTATAGAGAAACATTTTAGACGACATACATGCAACATAAATTTACGCAAGGGTATCTGGTTAGTACAAAAATATGGTTTGAAAATATAATACTATGCCCTACCTAATGAGCATGGCGAAATGCAGATGACAGAATCAGACAAATACAAATGAATCGTATCCATGGCGTATCGAATAGGGACATGTTCCTCTTGTGCCCTCATCCAATTAAAATGGAACAGAAATTAATGTCAGAGAGTGCAAGAGTATGCAAAACAGTGAGAGAGAAAGAGAGAGAGAGAGAGAGAGAGTGGGAGGAGCGGAAAGTGAGATGATGAGAGAACCTCCCCTTTTCACCCTAAAGAAGAACAAGAAGAAGTAGAAGAAGAAGTCGAAGAAGAAGAAGAAGAAGTAAAAGTAAAAGAAGAAGAGGAAAATTAAGAAGAAGAAGACAATAATGATCAAACTAGAAATGAGCTCAAATTCACTTACACTGAAAAGGAAAAATGCAGTATGAAGATTCATCTTGTCTGAGCGGTAGTACTTAGTAAGTGAGAACAAAAATCACGTTGCGACGAAAATATTCAACACGTCACTCTAATACAAGACACGAATGGACTGGCGGGATAAAAATCATGAATAAGAAAACACTTTCCCGATCAGCTCTGAAATATTTCGCACATCCGTGCGGTTCCTGACAATGTTCGCGTCAAAATGTCAAACAGACTGAGAGCAAGCGAGTTTAAGGTCTGCATACGACCATGGACCATGATATGACAGTCAGGCTCGGCGGTCTACCAGTAAGTAGGGCAACACCGTCTTGAGGTCGTTCGGAGTTTTCTGCGCATGCGCCTGTTATACGGTACATAATATATACGTATGGATGATAGGGCGATACTGAAATGTTGTTATTATAATAGGGAAATAGGTCATTGAATAATGACTGATGACGTAGTTGTGCTGCGGGCCGGATGACTCCTCATATGGCAACGACTCGGACAATTATCACCAGCTCGATCACTACCAGCCTGAACGTAACAACAGACACTTTCAAGAAAAAAATTGTCGCCCTCTGTGGCAAAGGACATGCAAATCGAAACTCAATTGACTAGCAGCTCTAGAGGGTTACCCATCCCCAATTTGAAGAAAACAAAACAATGATAACTCATTTCCCGCACAACAGAGACAACTAGATATCTCTCGAGTGAATACAACACGTATGCCCTTATTTTCCCTGACAATTTTTCTAGGGCATGGACCTAGTTTTACAAGGTAAAATGTATTTCGATAATTTCATTCAGTGAATTTACTTTTTTGTTTTATATGCAATATATTAATAATAATATGGGTATATATACACAGAGTGGTAGACGTAAGCTAATTCAGCTGGATGGTTGTGCAGGTACAAGGAGATCCGGTTCACCTTTCTGGGAAGCTTATAAACAAACAGGCAATATAGCGCACGTTGCCATGTTTGGCAAACACACAACCAACACGCCCCATTTCGCGTCCACATGAAATGGGTCGGCCAAAATAAATGGCTCTATTTATAATCTCTTAACACCTCCCTCTGTCGTTCATTTATTTACGTTAACTTATTTATTTCATTTATTTGTTATTTATTCGGTTTAAAAATGTCAACACGTAAAGTTCAGGAACTCATAATGCTTGACTGATTTACAACGAAATTGAATAGTTTCAACAAAATTGAACCAAAATTCTCGATCAGTTTGATTTTCGTTTTGACGTTTTTGAATTTAACAACAAATTGTAGACTTTTCCACACACACACAAAGTGAGAGAGAGGGGGGGGGGGGGGGGGGGGGGCTCCCCTTACCCAAATTTGAGGCACATTTTTAAACAACAAAACGGTTTTGCTAATAACTGTGTCCTACTTATGTTGTTTATACTGTTGCATCGTTTCCTTTACCTATATTATAACACACAGAGCATCATCCTCCTTTGATGGCTCTTTTGAAATATGTCTACCACCTCCTCCAATTTGATGATCATGTCGGAATGAATTTGCATACGTGGCGTAGTGTGGCTCAGACATTGGGAACACCAGTTTTGAGTGTACTAGAGCAGCATTTTTCAACTTCTTTTTATTATAGCCACGGCTCCCTTTAAGGAGTTACAAAGTTATGCGTCAACCCGATCCAAATTCTATCAGGGAGTACTTGTTTTCCGATCCTCGTATACATATTAAACGTATGGGCACATTTTCGCGTGAGGTCCTCTTGCCCGAAAATATAATATCTGAAACCAAAAACTGTGAGCGAGAGAAAAAAAGTTACACTTTTATTATTGCAGAAATGTTATTTAGTTATCAACATGCACTAGATAAAATTTAAAGTTATATTTTTGGTCATCAAGTGAAGCAAACGAGGAGAAAAAAGACAGTTTGTTGTGGTATGAATTCATTTTTTATATAGAAATACAATAATTGAGGGTACCATTAGGTAACATTCCGCCCGAATCATGACGATATTTGGGCATCGAGGTACCCCAATATCGTCATATCATCATATAGGGATATTCATGGACCCCGCTGCCTGAGACTATCCCGTTTCCAAATTGTGCATGCGACCGAAGCGCACAAGGAAATATCATCTTGACTATCTCTGAAATGTTATTTCCTTATCAAATACCCAAAGTAATATATATTTGGTAATCTTGCGGTTACTGATGCTTTGTTTCTATCATCATGTTTATTCTATTATTGCAAAATATATTTTGAATGTAACTAAAATACTCTCGCGGCACCCCGGTTGATAAACGCTGTACCAGATGGTCAAAGGGGGCATAATGACTAGGCCTGGATGGGGATAAGTGCCCCTTTGAAGTGGGATTTTTTTAAAAATTGTGAATGTGAAACGGACACACATACATACTCTCTTTCTGTTTCTTTCCTTATATGTTCAGTCATATCTCCAGTTCTTTTCTTATCTGCGGTATGCTTTATCAATGACGCAGAACGGATCACCCGAAACAAATTTGAAGCTATGATTTTATAGCACACCACGTTACTGATTCACATATACTATTATAATCTTTGAAGAGCGTTTTTCAGCAATCTTTGTCGTTATATTATCTCGCGTTCTTTTTCCCCTTCCTTCATCTCTTTCTCACTCTCACTCTTTTTTAGTGGTTATCTCGTAACTATTGAGTTTGGAGACTGCTTAGGCACTATGTTTCTTTTTTCTTATGATAAAATCTTTATTCAGATACAAAATCATGGAAGACATCATACATAATCATTTACAACAAGCAAATCAGCACATATTCAAATTTCTATATATCTTTCGCTATCTTCATACACTTCAACTTCTAGTCTGTAATATAACATAAAAATAACATTTTCCCTACTTTTGTTGCTACATTTTTATTAAATATATTTACAACACTCGCTTTCTAAATCGCAAATAAAGCATAACGAAGTAGTAAATTAATATTTGTAACATTTTCCTTAGCGTCATGAAAACCAGATACAATACAACTAGGTGAAATTTAAAATTTCTACAGAAGAACTTACATAATATTACGCATCTATTGTCTTATTTTTTTTCTTCAACTTCTAGTTTGTATTTTAACTTAAACAAGAAATATTTTCCTATCATTTTTTTTGCTACATTTTTATTAAATTTATTAACAACACTCGCTTTATACATCTCAAATAAAGCATAACAAGGTAGCAAACTAATATTTGTAACATTTTCCTTTGCGTCCTGAAAACCATATACAATACATCTAGGTGAGAATTTAAAATTTCTACAGAAGAAGTTACATACAATGTACTATTACGCATCTATTGTCTTATTTTTTTCTTCAACTTCTCGTTTGTATTTTAACTTAAACAAGAAATATCCTATCATTTTCGTTGCTACATTTTTATCAAATTTATTAACAACACTCGCTTTATAAATTGCAAATAAATTTGCAGTAGTAAATTAATGTTAGTTACATTTTCCTTTGCGTAATGAAAACCATATACCATACAAATGGGTGAGAATTTAAAATTTCTACAGAAGGAGTTACATAATAATATTTCAATGACATTCCAAAATGGATAACAAAATGGATACAACTTTCTTTTGGCTGAATCATAGACCTAACAAAAGGATTAAATGAGAATTACGTTTTTTAACTATACATAATTTTTCGCTTTCGATAAACAACATTGTATGATTAAATAACATTAATCACTAATAATATAATTATAGAATTTAAAAAGCTCATATAAGGATATTACTAAAAAATACTATCAACCCCATTTTATTCTCGTGTTTTTCACTGGTCAGCTGGTCTAGCAATCTGTTCATGTCAAATGTATTACTTTCCTGGAAGTCACAATGTGGTATCGGTGCTGACTGTCCCTTTACTTGACAGTTGGATACCTTGCCTGCTCGAAGTCGCCAAGGACGTGCGACCATCCTGCGACCCAGTTTTCTTGTACTTTGTCCTGACGAAGTCGTCGCTGCGACGCTGACCGGGCTTGACCTCGGCAAAGTTGCAGTGCATCCATCGCACCCACTGCTCACGGACCTCCTTCTGTCGGACGCAGAACATGAAGAAGACGAGGAAACCCTGGAGGGAGTTTAAGACGAGGAAGAGGATGTTGAAGACAACACGGGCACCACCAATGGCGAGGAAACCGAACAACCATGTCAGACCGAGCAAGACAGAGATGGCGACGGCATTCTGGACCCGTCGCCACATCTCACCGCGGCTGGCTTGGTTGGTCTTGTTGTCAGCGACGGATTTGCGGCATGACAAGCGTTGCATGACGATACCAAAGATGGTGTAGTTGGCGGCAAGTAAGAGAGCGACGATGAGTAAGACGCCGTAATACAGGGCTGGACCCGGCTTGACAAAGCAACTGTTAAGCGAAGAGAGAAAAACACACCATACTTAAGTTTGAGAACAGAGAGGCCATCTTATCACGGTGTTATTCTCTTCAACAAAATATTGACGAATTATAAGATCGATAATAATAACAATAATTTATATATAATGATAGCGATAGTGATAACTCAACAAGAAGCAAATAAATCACAATTCATTATTACTTTGAAATAAGTACATGCTCAAAGGGCCTATACAGTTTCCATGAAAAGACGCAAAATGACGACCTTGTCGACATAGGTTTTTAAAATTAAAACAACTCATCAATAATTGCACATACAATGAAACTACACGGGCCGACACATTTTCCATGAATAATACAAAATGGCGAAATTTTCAACATCGGTTTTCAAAAATAATATTATGCCTTTAAAACAAGACGACGATTTATGAGAAAATTTAAATATTTAACTTACTAAGTCCCGTCTCCCAAGTAGAGGGAGCCATCAAATGCTACTGTTACGATACACACGAGAAAAGGCAAACCTGTAAACAAAAATATAATATCGGAAAGACTTAAAGATGTCAACAAATCAATATAGGTGAAAGGGTCTAATTTTCTCTGGAAGATTGACTTCCCGCTGCCTGAATGTTAACTTTTTTTCCAGTTTTTTCCAATCGTTTGCGCTGGGGAAGTGACCACTAGTTTATATGTCCTTTAAAAATCTGATAATAATGATAATAATTTTGTTTAAACAGGACATTTTCATCAGCCTCAATGCTGTTCTTCATGAAGGTCGTGTAATTATTAAGTTAGTATCCCCCAGCAATTGCCAGGTACCCATTTACACCTGGGTGGAGAGTGGCAAGTGTTGATTAATGTCTTGCCAAATGACCATAATGCTGGGATCGGTCTTGAATCCCTAACCCTAGGATTGCGAGTCAAGTAAACAACTCTCTATACCACGACACCCCCACATTATTTTCTTAGTAGACCAAGACACTCACCATAAGCAAAAAGCGCGGCCTTACGCATAAAATAAGACACGGTGGCGGCTAGGACCTTGACGAAGAGGAGGTACATATTGATAGCTTCCACCAACATCCACGACATCGACGACAGCAGAAAGAAATGGATGAAAAAACCGACCACCACGCAACCCGCGGTCGTGTTACAGCGGTTGATACCGATGACGAACACGAGATAGAGCCCGAGAAGCGTGAAGCAAAGGTTAATCAGGATCCGCTGAGGTTGCTTCGAGCGTAGTTTTCTGTTTATATTAAAAAGGGTGATCAAATTTGATCATCAATATTCGTTTACAGTTTGTAGAATGATACGGGCCGACATGATGGCAGCATGGTCCCTAAAAAGAACATCTACCTCATGGATGTTACCTTTCGGGGGTCCGTTCTCGTAATGTCCAGATTGTAATGTCGAAAAGAAAAACATCTAAAGCTTTGGGGATTGGGAACAATTCAACATGATTTTAGCATACATTTCAGGGAGCTGCTTCAGAATTTTGTCCAGTTCCGAAAAGTTTCACAAGTGAAAGATAATAATTATCAAGCATGAAAAGTGCTGTCAAATTCAATTAACGCAAACTTACACCCATATAAATTGTTCTTCTGGCATATGACCTACAAATGCAACATTTTAAAGTCGCAAAATATTATATACAACTTGACATTTTGTAGTTTTGTCCATCCCTGCCAAATTGTGTTTGCAGAATAACCATCATTTTTGCTTACGATAATACTGCTATTAATAAAAATCGATCACAATTTGTTAACTCATATGAAAGTAATTCAATGAGTAACTTATTCCACATATTAAAAGTATCGTCATTTCCTGAGCAATAGTAGGCCTGTCTTTTGTTATAGCTTTATCCATTCCTATCCATTTACATGATGACAGATCGGTTAAATAATCTTTGAAATATTATATTTGATAAAAATAATACTTTGATATAAAGAAAATGTTTCAAAATACCGCTTCAAACCCGGTTTTAAGCTGTTCTCAAGATTTCCAAATTGTTAGTCAAAGAATACACAAGTATGTAAAATATTGACGTTTGATGAGTCAGAGGGAATATTAGGAAAGATCACTTACTTCATGCTCAGATAGGTAACAAGTGTAATCACTAGGCATATGATGGAGATGATACAGCCGATCATACCTAACACATCTAAAACGTAGAGGCCCACATCTCCTGATACATCCTACAAATAACGAATGAAGCATTGCAAGAGAGGGAGAGAGGGAGAGAGAGACACACACACACACATTTAATCACTTTAAAATTTGAATACATGTTTACGGGTACACCAACTGAATGATCCATGTAATATTGAATATTTTACAGCGCTCACATCTACCACGTACATTATCCAAGCCACTCCAATATTACCCCAGCTCGAACTAGGCGAGGCCTGTCGATTCCGGTGCACTCAAGGAATTCCTTCCCATACCAATACCCATTTAACACCTGGGAGAAGAGTGGCAAATAAAGATTTATGTCTAAATTGCAAAAGAACAATAGTGCCGCACGTTGGCTCGAACCCACGACCTTCGTATCACTAGTCAAATGTTTAAACAATTTGGCTACGCCGCCTCTGTTTTCGACAAGTCTTAAAGCCCCACTGAACTACTTGTAGATACTTGCTCACTCTATATAGAAAACAATGCCTGGGCGGTGCCCGTCGGTCCCCCATGATCCTCTTTTTCCTATGTTAATTGAGAGTTGAGTTGAAGAGATAACCACCTGTCACTGATCATGCTGGGTGGTATAATCCTCCCTGGCCAAACTAGTGCAGACGGGCTTTAAGATCCTACATCACACTCTGGTGGTAATACTGTTCAATTATTTACCGTTGTAATGACCCTGAAATCTAAACCCTGCAAGTCCATTCATGGCAGAGAGATGAACAACAGTAACATTGATATTAATAACCGCGATTCAAGGTATAATATACGATATCGGTTCTAATACCGAGAAGTATTCCACGGTGACACTTCTACGAAGATAGCTATTTTTTCCAACTATTTACCATGTGTTTTTTTTTAAATGAAATTAAAAGACATGAAAAGAAATAATAATGTACCAATAAAACGGCAAAGCTTGTCAGGTGATCACAAAGACATCGTATCCTATTGATGTCGGGGTGGTCTTCTCGTCGACATCCTTCTGACGACCATCGACCTCCTTGATCAATTTTATCCCAGAACACACACGTCCTGTCATCCACCGCCTCACTGTCTCGGGTCACCTGTATGAAACGGGACGAAGCAGACACACAATCCAAAGGCGGATCGATCCAACCAGAAAATAAGGGGGTAAAATGTGGAACAAAGATACAGTTATTTTTTTTAATATTTTTTTGTTGGGAGAGGGCGCTGTTTGTTATTGGGTTTCTGTATGGAGTAAGGTTCCCTTAACCCACTATCAAGCAACGTGCCGTCACTGATTAGTTCCATATATTTCAGGTTGACAATAGGCGCATGAATAAAAAAAAGTAAGATCCGGCTCATGATCAGCGGGTGTTCAGCTAAGAGTCAAATTTTGACTTTGTTTGATATTTGACGCTCAACTGGTCAACAAATTTGACTCGCGGTTTTCTACACAATTAAGCAAATGAGTGCATTTTGGACGTACCACATGCGTGCTTGTCTCTGTTTCTAGGGGCCTATAATGCAATAATAATCGAGGCTTTTCTTATATATATGGCCTCGTGTGGACAGGACAGTAAACCCGTTACATACGAGTCATCAGCGAATAGTGCGCGGCCTTGAACGGGCCGCCATGTGAACATGACATCGTACAAAGAGAGAGTGTTATTTAAAATGAGCAGTACAAATGTGCAATGACTGCATGTCGTATGTTCAAATTGCTTACATAGGCCCGATTAATTGTTACGTTATACCCCCTTCACAAACACGGATTTTTCTTACGAGTCCTTACGGATCGCCAACTCGTAGTCAATGGCAAGCATCCTTAAATAACTCGCTGGTATCGGTAAAAAAGTAGTCACAACTCGCAACAACTCGCAGACACTCTTAAGGATCCGTGAAAGGAGACGCAAATTTGGTGACACGTCAAACATCTTCTTACGATTGTCCACGGATTGATTTTTCCTTAAATAACTCGTAAATAGCTCGTAACAATTCGTAAGTATCGTAAACCGCTCGCAACAACATGTAACCATCTGTAAACTGCTCGCAAGAATCCGTAAATGACTCGTAACAATTTTTTTTAACGATTTGTTACGGTAAGTTTACGGTTTGTTTACGTAATTTTTACGGATTATTACGGGTGCTTACGTGTTGTTTATGATTCATTCGGGTCGTGTTACCATGGCTTTACGGATCGTTACGAATTATTACGAGCACTTAACGTGTAGTTACGAGTATTTACGAATAGATACGTATACTTTACGTATTCTTAGGTATTGTTTACGATTTGGGGAAAGGTATAAAAGCTGCAAATTCGAACACTTAATTTTCACTTGTTATTTTTTGGCTAAAATCGTAGGGACTCATAAAAACTCGTAACTAACTCGTAACTATTCGTTACAACATGTAAACAGGTCGTAACTAACACGTACGTTGCTCCTAATTATCCATGACATCTCGTAACAAATCGTGTAACTTCGCCGTAAATACATCGTGATACCTCGTAATAATCCGTAATAAACCATAAATAGCTATTAAAAACTCTTAACAAATCTTAAATCGGTCGTAAAAGTGGCCAAATCGCAAGGATCCGTGAAAGATCCGTGAATATATGCGATCCGTAAGGACTCGTAAGAAAAATCCGTGTATGTAAAGGGGGTATTAAGGAAATGATGCCATGTGTGCAATGGGCATAATACCTGTTGCACAAAAGGTGTCATTTGCCTGGCGCACGGGGGTAATAGTGCAGGTAATGACGTAATCGAAATGACGCCCCGTGTGTAACTTGCATTAGCGTAATATCGTAGCCCTTTGCGTTTTATATATGAAAGAGAAATTGTAGATAGTATTTCATAAATGACTCTCATAAAATTCAGGTATACAAATGACGTGTTGAGAGTGAATAAATCATTTCAGATTGATTAAAGCACGCAGTTTTTCCGCTGCTCTTTTTAATGAATCAAACGAACTCACATCCAGTTCAAGGAAGGCTATCTCCACTTCACCACCCTGCGGCAAACCTTCAATGACCGCACCCTCCACGGTCGCTGATATGACCCGGGTGCCGACCGCTAGTCGACGACCACAGCCGAGATCGTATTCTTGGTCTGGACTTAAGAAGAGCTTACTGGTCTGGAATATGAAGAAAGTCACTGGAACAGTTCCATTTTCTGAATGGTAGAAAAGATGGGAGAAGAATTGCTTTTCAGGGACTTTCAAGAAAGGGTGTACGCGTTATTTTAACTGGCTATTCCCATTTTCTCACATATTAAAATTACTGATTGATTTGACTTTTTTGGTCTCATATAAAGTTCTCTTAATTTCATCATAGTTCGATGTATGTTGTTATCGCTGCTGTTGTTGTTATTGTTGTCGTTGTTTAGGCAGTAGACCTGACAATATCACTATTAATTATCAATACACAAGTTAACATACAGGAACGTTTGTTGCTAAATGGATTCACGCTTTGAAAACAACTGCTCGCTTACCACCTAAGCCTCGTGTTTTTTGAATGATTGCAAATAGATTTCATTAATGTTCATTGTATCGAATTGAAGGAAACATTTAAAGTTCATGATTGTAGTTTACATTCTAGTTTGGTGACGGTTTCATTATGCAATTGTATGTAATGTTTGGGTTTGTAACATGTAGTGTATTGCACCTAATACATATGGAGGCAAAAGTCCAAGAATGTCTGGTGGCAAAACAATGGTTGCATCGATTGTTGTCATCAGGATGTTGTCCGGATAGAAGTAAACCATCGTTTTATTTTCATTCAGCTCGTTGAGCACGTTGCTTTTCTCTTCACCGTCCGGCGATGCCAGGGTAGCGAACCCGAAACCTTCCAACAGACTGGCCTTTGGGATCTGGAGGGCCACTACAGCAACGCTCCTTCCGACGATGGTGAGGTTGTTGCCGTCGCCCTGGGTCTGGAAGAGGGTGATCTGTTGCTCCAAGAAATCGAGAATCCTCGTCGAGGTGTGGAACTCGACGGCGTAAACAAACTCCTCACCGGGAGCACCGAGAGCATTGTCGACGATCCGGAAGGTGTTGTTGGTGACCTGATAGAAAACAGTTTATTGATTGGTTTTTCCTGACCCGAAATTCATTATTATAAATACCTCACCAAAGGTTACTAGCTCTGATTGGAAATTCTCACAGTATTTATCTTAAAATATTCAAGTGCATTGGACATCCATTAAATACTTCTTTTGTCGGGGATGGGTTGTGTCGCAAAACACAATATAAAATTATAAATTGGTGGACAAAGTCGTAAGAATGGCTTTCACATGGTTTTCGCAATCAGAAAGAGGCATTTGCCGGGAAGCTAACTCTGCAAGTACACCTCTCTGGGACCTAGTTCGGCGTCAGAAGTATGCACATTAAAACCGTAAAATGTGTAATGTGTCATGACAGAACTAATTCATGATAATAACTTGTAAAGATAGTTTTCCGGCGACAATAGATTGACAGTTAATAATCAAATTCCTAAATTGAACCATGGATCCAAACCAAAACCTACCTTACCCTTATCCTATAACCATTAACCTAATCTAATTCTAATCGTAAACTATGCAAGCCCCAAATCAAAAATATTTGATGTCGCCAACAAATATTTTGTCGGATCACGGAAAATCTGTGTTATTACCTCTGTCGATGAGTTCCCGGCGTTGACGATTTTCTCCAGAGCATCGGAGATGGCTCGGAGACCTTCCGCGTTGATATCGGCGACATTCGCGGTCGCTTCAGCAACGTCGTAAGAATATTCGGTCACATTCTCTGATGTCACAACTGCCTGTAATTGGAGAGAAGCATTTTCACCCAGAAACGGAGTCATATCTTGCAAGAGGGTAAATTCCGAAAATAGAATTGGAGAGACCAATTCTTGATGTGTACTTAAAAAGGTTTGCCACCAGTTGGACACAGGACTAGGGGAACGACCGGCTAATTGTCCCCCCCCCCCCCCCCCCCCCCCCCCTGTCCGTGGAGTACATTTGCGTAAGTGTGCTGATGAACAATGATGAAAATGATAATTATTCGTTGGGGCTTTGATGACGCAAGCAGCTCGATATTGGGACAAAAGGCATACAGTGCAACATTTTTTAAAGCCGAATTAATGCCCTTTCACTCCATTCCCCTCTATTCTTTCTCTCTCTTCTTCTTCTTCTCCTCCTTCTCCACCTCCTCATTATACTTCTTTTTTATTCCTCCTCTTCTGCTTCATCTACTTCCACTACTACTACTACTACTATTACGAAAGAGTACGAAATATATAATAACTTAATTTCTTACCCTTGCAATGTTGTCCAAAACCTCATTAGTATCTTCTCCCACATAGCAGTCTTGGAACACGGGATCATCCCAGACAGCTGCCGACAAGAGATCCCCACGACATGTCCGTCTAGCTCTGTGTAGGGGGGCTATAATAAATACATATGTTTGTGTATGACATTAAGTGGCTAATTTACCTAATCGAATGAGAAAAAGGGAGACAAAGAAAGGAGGAAACTAGAAAATGAAGGAACAGGAAACGAAGGGGAAGTAAAATGCAAAGAAGATGATATGCATCACCTATATAAAGACAAATCTGACCCACCCCTACCAAGACACCACATCACTGTCCGAATATTAGTCCGTTCAACATTATCAAGGGGCTGCAACCCCCTCTTTCGCCTGATATGCCCATGCCTTGAAAATGTCTTCAAATTATTAAGATTAATTATGAGAAATTTCATTAAATATCCCTAAATGCTATCTGTGATGTGATCAGGGATGTAGCTACAGGAGTACGGTGTCACAGAAAGGGATGCCATGACTCCATTTCAGGCCCTCATCGATGGCCTTGTTACTATGCCTAGTTAATTCTCATTGGCCATCCACTACTTAAAGCCGATCGATGCCACCCCCCCCCCCCCTCTCAATGGCTAACCCATGCTACATCACTGATTGTCGACTTACTGTTGTTACTGTATTCACTACACCGTTCTTGGCTGTCAGCGGTCTGGTCCAGAGGTGTAGCGGGAAAGTTCAGGGTTCCAAAGGTACCCGTGATAACCGATTCCTGGCAGGATGCTAAGCATGTCATTTAGAAAAAGAAAATGGGTCCATTTACTTGGGACAAAGTGATGAGATTTACTTGAGGTAAATTAATGAAACTGATTCGTTGGAATTACTCAAAAGAACATTCAGCAGCAGTTATTTCGGGAGTAAGCTGCGTTCCAAAAGTACTTCAAGGTCTCTTATTTCAACACTCGTTGCACTCGAGGCGTCACCTCGATTGTGTCAATATCTGCCCTTAATACCCCTCTGAAGGTAATTAACCCATAATAA
>JAVYIG010006469.1:0-117503 GCA_035222895.1 Strongylocentrotus droebachiensis
GAATGGTTGGTGAGATGGATAGGTGGATGAATGAATGGTTGGTTAGATGGATAGGTGGATGGATGAATGGATGATTACATAGGTGGATGAATGAATGGATGGTTAGATGGATAGGTGGATGAATGAATGGTTGGTGAGATGGATAGGTGGATGAATGAATGGTTGGTTAGATGGATTAGGTGGATGAATGAATGGATGGTTAGGTGGATAGGTGGATGAATGAATGGATGGTTAGATAGATAGGTGGATGAATAAATGGATGGTTAGATGGATAGGTGGATGAATGAATGGATGGATGGTTAGATGAATAGGTGGATGAATGAATGGATGGTTAGGTGGATAGGTGGATGAATGAATGGATTGTTAGATGTGTAGGTGGATGAATGAATGGATGGTTAGGTGGATAGGTGGATGAATGATTGGATGGTTAGCTGGAAAGGTGGATGAATGAATGGATGGTTAGATGGGTAGGTGGATGAATGAATGGATGGTTAGATGGATAGGTGGATGAATGAATGGATGGTTAGATAGATAGGTGGATGAATGATTGGATGGTTAGATGGATAGGTGGATGAATGATTGGATGGTTAGATGGATAGGTGGATGAATGAATGGATGGTTAGATAGGTGGATGAATGAATGGTTGGTTAGATGGATAGGTGGATGAATGAATGGATGGTTAGGTGGATAGGTGGATGAATGAATGGATGGTTAGATAGATAGGTGGATGAATAAATGGATGGTTAGATGGATAGGTGGATGAATGAATGGATGGATGGTTAGATGAATAGGTGGATGAATGAATGGATGGTTAGGTGGAAAGGTGGATGAATGAATGGATTGTTAGATGTGTAGGTGGATGAATGAATGGATGGTTAGGTGGATAGGTGGATGAATGATTGGATGGTTAGCTGGAAAGGTGGATGAATGAATGGATGGTTAGATGGGTAGGTGGATGAATGAATGGATGGTTAGATGGATAGGTGGATGAATGAATGGATGGTTAGATAGATAGGTGGATGAATGATTGGATGGTTAGATGGATAGGTGGATGAATGATTGGATGGTTAGATGGATAGGTGGATGAATGAATGGATGGTTAGATAGGTGGATGAATGAATTGATGGTTAGATAGATAGGTGGATGAATGATTGGATGGTTAGATGGATAGGTGGATGAATGATTGGATGGTTAGATGGATAGGTGGATGAATGATTGGATGGTTAGATGGATAGGTGGATGAATGAATGGATGATTAGATAGGTGGATGAATGAATGGATTGTTAGATAGATACCCTCCCATGCCATAAGTATTGCAACATAGCTAAAATGCATGCATTTTTATTTTATTTTACAAGCCTTTATATTGTTATATTTCATTCATAACCATAGTGTTGTCGACCATTTTTGTATATTTTGAGAGGGAAAACTAGTCCCTTTTCATTCCTGAGAGAAGTAGATGACCAGACCTGGTCATTTCTGAAACAAATTGGAAGACAAATGAACAAAGGCAAAACAAATGAAATTTTGGAGATGGGGATTATCAGTGAGCGAAATCATGAAACTGTTTCATATTTCTCCCAAAACTGTTTACAGGTTTCGTTTGTATTTTTCGCAAAGAAATAATGGCCGTAAGGTACCAATACAAGGGCAGAGGAAAAGGGCAACACCCAGAGAAGAAAGATTTCTTTGTGCCGTTGCTAAGGAGGATGCGCGCCAAAATCAGAGGTTGTGATTATCCAACAAAATATAATAAATGTGTGAAAATTTACTTTCAATAAACTAGTACAATATATTCACCTCTAGAAACTGACTATAATTTAATATATCGGTGGAATAAAGTTGCATTAAAACGTCTTTGCAATACAGATCTAAATCCTCCTTGGCAACGGCACAAATAAATTTGTCTTCTCTGGGTGTTGCCGTTTTCCTCTGCCCTTGTTTTGGCACCTTATGGCCATTATTTCTTTGCGACAAGTATAAACGAGACCTGTAAACAGTTTTGGGAGAAATATGAAACAGTTTCATGATTTCGTTCACTGATAATCCCCATCTCCCAAAATTTCATTTGTTTTGCCTTTGTTCATTTGTCTTCCAATTTGTTTCAGAAATGACCAGGTCTGGTCATCTACTTCTCTCAGGAATGAAAAGGGACTAGTTTTCCCTCTCAAAATATACAAAAATGGTCGACAACACTATGGTTATGAATGAAATATAACAATATAAAGGCTTGTAAAATAAAATAAAAATGCATGCATTTTAGCTATGTTGCAATACTTATGGCATGGGAGGGTAGGTGGATGAATGATTGGATGGTTAGATGGATAGGTGGATGAATGATTGGATGGTTAGATGGATAGGTGGATGAATGATTGGATGGTTAGATGGATAGGTGGATGAATAAATGGATGGTTAGATGGATAGGTGGATGAATGAATGGATGGTTAGATGGATAGGTGGATGAATGATTGGATAGTAGATGGATAGGTGGATGAATGATTGGATGGTTAGATGGATAGGTGGATGAATGAATGGATGGTTAGATGGATAGGTGGATAAATGAATGGATGGTTAGATGGATAGGTGGATGAATGCGTGGATGGTAGATGGATAGGTGGATGAATGAATGGATGGTAGGTGGAATGATGGTAGATTGATAGGTGGATGAATGAATGGATGGTTAGATGGATAGGTGGATGAATGAATGGATGGTAGGTGGAATGATGGTAGATTGATAGGTGGATGAATGAATGGATGGTAGGTGGAATGATGGTAGATGGATAGGTGGATGAATGAATGGATGGTAGGTGGAATGATGGTAGATGGATAGGTGGATGAATGAATGGATGGTAGGTGAATGGATGGGTGAATGCGTGGATTGAAGATGGATAGGTGGATGAATGAATGGATGGTTAGATGGATAGGTGGATGAATGAATGGATGGATGGTTAGATGAATAGGTGGATGAATGAATGGATGGTTAGGTGGATAGGTGGATGAATGAATGGATGGTTAGATGTGTAGGTGGATGAATGAATGGATGGTTAGGTGGATAGGTGGATGAATGATTGGATGGTTAGGTGGAAAGGTGGATGGATGAATGAATGGATGGTTAGATGGGTAGGTGGATGAATGAATGGATGGTTAGATGGATAGGTGGATGAATGAATGGATGGTTAGATGGATAGGTGGATGAATGATTGGATGGTTAGATGGATAGGTGGATGAATGAATGGATGGTTAGGTGGATAGGTGGATGAATGAATGGATGGTTAGATGGATAGGTGGATGGATAAATGAATGGCTGAGTAGATGGATGGATGGATGAATGAATGGCTGGCTGAGTAGATGGATGGATGGATGGATGAATGAATGGCTGGCTGAGTAGGTGGATGGAGGGATGAATGAATGGATGGTTAGATGGATAGGTGGATGGATGAATGGCTGAGTAGATGGATAGGTGGATGAATGAATGGCTGAGTAGATGGATGAATGAATGGATGGTTAGATGGATAGGTGGATGAATGATTGAATGGTTAGATGGATAGGTGGATGAATGAATGGATGTTAGATGGATGGATGGATGAATGAATGGCTGAGTAGATGGATCAATGGATTGATAGCTTGAAGTGTAAATCACATTGGATAGATTAATAGATTGCAATGTACCATTAGACAAGGGGATCAATGAATGAAGCCCAGAAAATTATTTGTTTGCTCCTTCATCGTTGATTGTACTAGTACAGGATTCAAAATCAAGACTTGGAGCTTTGTTTGTCTCCCCTTTGATATTCCTTTTGATATTATTATCAAGTTTTGTTTGTTGACGATTTGAATTGATTTCAGATGTCCAAGAGCAAAGGCAATGTAATTGACCCCTTTGATAGAGCAGCACACTTCACTACAGATGGCTTGCGCTACTTCTTGTTGAGAGAGGGTGTGCTTCATTCTGATGGAGGTGAGTGCATACAACATTCATCTGTGTATAATGGGGGCATGCTACAAGAGTCCTATCTTGCACCCAAGCCTTTTATTAACCGGGCGCCGGGCGATTTTTACCCCACGGTCCCCGACTTTTGGCGCCCGGTAAGACGGGGAAAATGAGTACCGGGCGCCGGTCGTCTTTTATTTTTGGCGTCCGGTTTGGGAGAAGTAACATTTCCCATTTCAGGAACTTTCAATGGCCGGCACTAAATATTCACAAATCGGACTATAAAAACTTACTTGATATGAGTTAAATGTGGACTGAATGAGCCCTAACAAATCATTTTACGATGAGAATCCTAAAATTCTTTCGTGATTGCAGAGACCAGCTAGCTGAGAAACAACGTGCGCACATAGCTGGCTTAGGCCGGGTGCGATATGCATACCATGATACTGACTCGCGCTACATATTAGCTGCCTCGCGCGGCCATCGTCCACACTATAACCAAAGTAAAGGCAAAGATGGTGGAGCGCTGCAGCGGCTGCACGTCTATCATCTTTGCTATAACTAAGCAAGGCGGCGGGCGCAGGCGGTGTTGACAGATTAACGTTCTATTCAATTCCGCTGACGCCTCCGCCTTGTTGAATAGAAAGTTAAACTTTCAATTCATGAAAATAATCGCACGTATTACCAAGTTGTGTATTACGTAACTTGCGATATAGAAAAACTTGAAGAAAACAATCATAATGCGAAATATTCCCTACCCCTTCAATCGATCGCCCACCCTGATATAATTATACTGATAGTTTAAAAACGTCCCTAATGGACGGACACTAATGGCTCAAACCACATCATCCTCACATCTTCCATGGTTATTATGGCGGAGCACGCGAGTCTCTTCAAATTTGAATTTACTCGTAAGCAGAGAGAGGATAAACCAGAAAGGGAAAAACCAGAAGATAGACCCAGCACATCAACTCAAGTTCAACCATCAGCAACCCCCGAGGGAACCAAGCGAGCTCCATCGCAGGAGCAAGTAATTGGAAGCGCGAAAAAAGTAAAAAAGGATGGCCCTCGCTTTGTAAGGATGCTAACTTTACAGAAGTGGCAGAAACAAACTGGAGATGATGATCCGGGGTTCAAATCCAAACGCCCGGACCTTACCTGGATCAGATATGAAAGTGCTGGTAACGTGGTTTCGAAGGTCTGGTGTCTTTTTTGTAGAAGAAAGCCCGAGATCGTTCGCCAATTCAACGAGGCAGCTGGAATACGCAAGATGTTGACGCCTATGTTAACAGAACTTATAATATCAAGAAGACGAATTGCGAACGTCATGCTCAATCCAAAGGTCATGAAAATGCAAAAGGTATGTTGAAGGTTTATATGTACTTTAAATATTAATAAAACGAAATGGTACGTTAATAAAGTTGAACAACAAAAAAAGATACAATTCAGTTTAAATGATTATCTGAAAATCATCACGCTTTTATATAGTATAGAAAAAGTTAAAAATGCAATATAAACCTGTTTTTATGACGTAACTCTCTCATTCAAGCCTAGCCATACTTATCGTTTTGATCATAAATCTGTTTACCAAATCCAATTTTGTTACATTATCGTCACAAAAGACTCCTTTGCTTTTCACAAGTGTTACATATCATTAATTAAGTTCTATTAGTTTTAGTTAAGGTAACAACTTTCCATTGTTGTCGTAAGTGCTTAGACATGTTTAACATGAATTTTATTAACAATATTATACATTGCGTCCCAGAAAAAACGAAACCGAGAATTATTGAAGTAACTTAATCACAATTATAATTAATAAATGACACATATTAATTTGTAAAGCTTACATCCTCCTCTTTCATTATTTTGATGCAACTTATATGATGCATATTTCACGCATGAGTGATTAAAAACAATTAGAAGAGAGGAAACCAAAAAGTCATTTGGCGGGCAGTATCTGAATTTCAAAGAGAAAATCACATTTATTGGAAGTTCATTTTCTGCCCTTTCACACGACACCTCAATCAGGAAAAATGAACCAGGAATAACAAAGTTCTGTTTGCTTAAAGTAATGCTTGCATTTCCATAATTTTGGTTAAGTGAATTCGTTTTCACTGGCTGCCTGCCGTACCAACAAACAGAATTGACAAAAGACTTATCTCTGTATCGTTAACTATCAGCCATGCACAAAGAAGACGAAAGACTTGATGTATGGTTGATCGTCAACGAAACGGAGTTAAGTCTTTTGTTAATTCTGTTTGTTGCTACGGCAGGCAGCCAGTGAAAAGGAATTTGTTTAATCAAATTATGGAAATGCAAGCATTACTTTAAACAAACAGAACTTTTGGTATTCCTGGCTTATTTTTCCTGATTGAGGTGTCATATGAAAGGGCAGAAAATGAACTTCCGATAAATGTCATTTTCTCTTTGAAATTCAGATACCGCCCGCCAAATGACTTTTTGGTTCCTCTCTTCAAATTGTTTTCAATCACTCATGCGTGAAATATGCATCATATGAGTTGCTTTAAATGAAAGAGGAGAATCTAAGCTTTACAAATATGTGTCATTTATTAATCATCATTGTGATTAAGTTATGATAAAACATCGATAATTCTTGGTTTCGTTTTTTCTCGGGCACACTGTATAATGGAAGACTGGAATGGAATTTGTACAGATAGTTAGATTTAGTCTATTAATGTGTCTGAGGGGAGGGGGGGGGGCACCATCATTTAAATATGGTACGGGGTCAGGTAGAAGTATAGTCCCTGAGTATAGTGACGGTGTGGCCCTTAAAAAAAACAATAATTTCTGTGCCTCTCTCAGGGCAGTTCCTAACACTCAGAAAGCCTATAACAAAATCCGTTAGCGATATAAACATGATAAAGAGTAAACGAATACAACTGCTAGTTGAATTTCATGCATAATAATTATGTTTATACTATAATAAATTAGAAATCATGATCCATGATGATTGATGTAAAATAATATAGAGGTGGCCGGTTGACCAAATGGCTGTTGATATGCATCATCATGTTCATAAAATTATGAACGTTAATCTTAAACCGTATAACTTGTTTAAGTTTTGATAGGCATATTATGAGGGTGAGTTCTAGATCCATTTTTCTGTCTTCCTATTTTTCTTTGTAGCTGCATGTATTGCTGAAGACATTGCACCAGCTGAGAGACCGCTGGAACGATTGGTACTTCGGATGCACCACAATGTCTTTGATAGGCTTGTGAGACTGTTTCAAATTGCATACTTCATAGCCAAGGAGGAACAACCCTTCATTAACATGTCAAAGTTAGTGGGTCTTGAGAAGCTTGACGGTGTTGATCTTGGAAATGCCTACACTAATGACCAAGCTTGCCAGAAATTTACCAGATACAACGCCCAAATACTGAGGGAGCCTCTTCAGAAGCATTTGAGATCTGGATTGAAACCACCGCATCCTCGAGAATCACCAAGTTCAACCTACTGCTACCACTCACTGTTCACAGACGGAACGACTGATAGGGCCGTCGCAGAGCGAGAAGTAGTGTACGTCAAGATTTTTTAGAATGGTGAAGCACATATGAAAATGATGGGGTAAGCGATTTGGGGTATTTGTGCAATTTGCAATTAATATAAATACATGATGATCTGAATAATTGCTACAATAGTATTATAAATAACAACATCATGATTATAATGGAAATATTAATGACAATAATACAACAAAAGCAAAAAGGGTAATATTCGGTTTTATTCTGTAGGCCCAATACCCTTACTGTGTACATCGATCAAGTGGCTGTATCAAATTAAATCATTATACCCAATACTCCAACAAATATATTACAACAGTAGACTAGTGATGATGCTTTTGTTTATAATTTGTATATTATTAATGTAAATTATAAAAAATATCAAACAAATGAATTGCAATTTGCAACGATGCTAGTGATGATGAATTTATTGTATTTTCAGACTCTTAGATGTTGACCACGCCACTGCCACCGCTGTCAAAGAAGCCTTGGTTAAATGCTACAAAGAATTTCTGGGCCTAGGTGAAGATGAGGTGGACTTCGCTACCACAGGATGTATTGATGCTGGTGCAGATGGCGCTGCCGTTAACTTTGAGGTACATCGTGGAATGATGGCACAACTTCGCAACGAAATGCCTTGGCTTATAGCAGTTCACTGTGTTACTCATCGACTTGAGCTAGCGGTTAAAGACGCCTTCAAGAATTCTTTCTTCTCAAACCAGGCAGGTGCAGCTAGCTGTATAGGCAACTATTAAAAAAAATGAATAGAAATAAATTAATTTCGACTTTCACTTTACAAACTTGTTAGAAAGTCAAAAAATATTACAAATATCAGAACAGGAGTGGCTCCACTCTAACGAATAAGGAACTGGTCCTCGAGTTTCCGTAGTGTCGTTAGAGTAGGGGGTAATGCGCCAGCTAATTACTCCAAAGGGTGCCTGTTCTGAATAAAAACAACTGAATTCTAAGTGTTAAATCATTTGAAAAAACGTTCCGATTTTCAAGTCATGCGCCTCTAAAGATAATAATATAAATAAGTCTATAACCTGTACCTCGTTCGTATTTCTACAGATTGCCTGAGTTGATGGCTGTGGCTGCCATGAAGCATGTGAAGGTGATAACACTGAAGAGGGCTGAAGGAACCTGATGGTCGCACACAGGTTGCAGGCCATGGAGGCGTTTGTGCGAAAATACCCATCTCATCACCCACTGGGAGGAAGTCACCAACCCTGCCAGGACAGATGTCAAAGACACTGACAAAGCTGTCATCAAGGGCTTCCTGGCACGCCTCAAGAAGACAAAATTCATGGCACTGGTGGCCTTCTACATGGACGTAATGAGATCTCTGAGTATTTCAGAGGGCAGATCTCTCTCTCCAGGTAGTGACTGAAACAGTCCATGTCCATCTGAGAACACTTCGCAAGTTACTGTCTGATGCTGAAGTAAGCGGCATCATGGTGAATGAGTTCAGTGGAAATATAGAAGATGGAGAAGATGAGACCATCACATACAGAGAGGTGGAGATGGATGCTTGATAGATGCTGAAATTACTCTGGTTAAAGAGAGAGATACCATCGCCTCGTCCTCGGAGAAGTTGGAGGAACGATTTGCTGATTTCACCAATCACCCCATCCTTAAGAGTTGCGAAATCTTCGACCACACCATATGGCCAGAAGATATGGACAAGCTTTCATCGTATGGGGATGAACAGGTCTCAACCCTCCTGAACCACTTCCAAATCCCTCTTCAAAAACAGGGGGTTGATCTTGTCACAGCGAAGAAGGAATGGGGGCAGCTCAAGCAACATGTTGCCACCTACTATAAGGAAGATGCATATGCAACAATGTGGAAGGCAATCTTCAAGAAGAAGAGGGAAACCTTCTCCCACATCCTACACCTTGTCGCCCATCGTAATGGTGCTGCCAATCTCCAACGCCCAATTGGAAAGGGCATTTTCCGCAATGGGCATGGTGTTGACAGATTGGAGGAGGTCGCTGAAGACAGCCATCCTGAGCGACCTAATGCTTATTACGATCAGGGACTTGTTAGAGAAGGACTGGAATCAAGCCGGCGAAACTCTTGTAATTTATTCAACGCATTCGTGAGTTCTAAAGCGTAACAATGGGATGTGTAACATTCCACTTGGCTTTGAAGTTCCATGCTCCGAACCGCGCTTCCACTGCGGGGACTTTCGGAAGCCAGGCACCAGTTTTACATTTATTACAAAATATTAAATTACCGGCAAAATTTCAATGTAAATCAAAAACTTTATATGGGGTTTGTATTGGGATTAGTGCATCAAACAAATTTTCAAATTAGAACTCCGTCCTTCCTCTAATTTGTGTGCCAGAGTTGGTAAAAGAAAAATTACATCCTGACAAAAACTCAATATTTTAGGATGATGCGCTAATTTGTGCATGCTTTAATGTCCCGTTATTTGATCCATGATTTACAATCTTCAATAACATTAAGTTCGCTGATGCGTGTTTTCGCGTGTTTTTTGTATTTTTCAAGTTTAAAAAAGGTTGAAATTACACAAGTTTGTGTTCGCTTGTTCTACTCTTTACACATTCAACAATGGATGAGAAATAATTGGAAGGGACAGCGAACAATTGCTGTGATACCATTTTCTGATGTAGGAATTCTAAATCCTGAAATTTCATGTGCTCTTTTATTCTACCACCTGGTGAACAGTTGCAGATTAGCGCACAACTTTTCGGCGGCGTGGAGCATGGGGTCAAAGGAGAGCGGCTTGATTCCAGTCCTTGTCTATCAAGTCCCTGTTACGATGGAGGGGCCTGCAGATCCTGTTGCCTGTGATGCCAAGGCAGGCGCCACCAAGTGGCTCCTGGATGTCGGGAACATTCGCCCTAACAGGAAACAGAGAAACAAGGAGGCAGTGGCAGAGGTAGGCCAAGATCATCAAGATGAGATCGAGGATGAGATGACCAGGAAGTTGGAGATCAACTTGAAGAGACAGATGAATTTGACAAGTTTGGGGTGGTAGAGTTAGGTAGCGAGAAGCAAGTTGAAAAGGATGAAGGTGACCGCGAAGGAGTAGGACTCATAATCAATGCTGATGATGATATTGCTGCTGGCGATGAAGTGATAACTATTGTTAAGTAACTTTATTTTGAATTTATTTCATTTCATTTATTTTCCAGATAAAATACCAGACAAATGCACAAGGCAAGCAAATAAGTTGTACAGATTTGACACATAAAGCAAATGAAAAACAGAAACATAAACATAAACTGTAGTAAATGCTATGTAGCTTTTTGGAGTTTCGGGTGTTATAACAATGTGCATCACCTAGTTGCACATCACCGTTGCATCTAAACCAGTTTCGAAGTGAGTGTGGTAATAGTCCCTTTTCAGACCTGTACATAAATTCTCCCAGTGGTAACCTACTCAATTCATATACAGTCAAAACCCGGCCGTAATTGTTTAAAGATACTGTTGGTATGGGCCAAATAATGAGACTCTCAATCATGCGTATTACATGTTTTTGCAACAAATATAAAGGATTTAATGTATTTGATGCATTTATCCACAGCATATTCCCATATTGTAAATGAGGTAGAATTAATGAAATGTATAGTAAAAGCAATACCTTTGACTGTAATACATTTTGACATACCTCCAGTAATTCTCGAGATCTTCAATGCAATATCATTAATATGTAAAGACCATGATAACTTGTCATCAATATTAAGTCCGAAGAAGCAGGTACTCCCTTATAATGGCCATGTCCCATGGAACTATTATTTAAAGTTATTATTCATTCTGTTTTATTTATTTATTTATTTATGTTATGTTTAACGATGCCTTGGCTGATAGCACTGTACTACCACTGCTGTGCAGTGTTTATTTAGTGTACTGATAGACCAATGAATAAATAAAAGGCAACGGTAACAAATAATTGAAAAGAATATGTGTTTTCATTCATTTTGAAAATGGCTCCTGGTCCTGGAAAAACGGAAGGACCGGGAGCCACTTTATCAGATATTTGGCTCCCTGTCTGCTTTGACTTATGTGATTTATGTAAATAGTTATGTTACGTTTTTTTTTGTGATTATGCTATGTTATATTATCTGTTTGTTTGATTGTTTTTATTTTTATATTTTGTAAAATGTATTTCTCTTGAAGGGTGGTATTATAGGGGATCAACCTTGACAGGCCGATGGCCTTTGTTGATCCCTCGCATCCACCACCCTTCATTCTTCTTTCACATTACCATGTAAATGAATGTTTTTTTAAATATTTATATTGTTTTAATTTATAATTATTTGTTTGTATATCTTTTGATGTGTTTTTAAAGAGATGTGAAATAAAATTGAATACTTGAATACTTAACAAAAGGCTTGCTTGCACCCCAGGGCAACCTGTCTTGACACGGCCGGTTGTAGCAACTACTCCGAAGATCAAGATACATTAATCTTGATATAAGGAGACACGAACGAACGAACGATCTGTGTTTAAGCTTGTGATTGTATTACTGAGTGACCCAAAATTTAAATGAAAATGAAACCCAAAATACTTTAGCTGATAGCCTTATTAAAAATTGTGAGCCAGACCTGGGGAGGATTTCATTAACACTTGTGATGCACCGTTAACCCTTCCTATGGGCTTGAACCCATCATAACCTCGCCAAACCCATTGCCCATGGATAATGGGTTGCATTTGGATTTCACTAATCTCCTGCGAAGGTTTAACCCGTTGCTAACCCATCGCAGCTCAGCTGATGCTCAAAGAGTGACGGAAGAGCTGCGATGGGTTCAAAATCGTAACTTCCTGTCATAGTGGCGCGTATGGTGGAAAATCCTTAGTTTGTTCAATACTGATTATTAAGATTAATTTTCCTGCTTTATTGTTTAATCCATTTTCGAATCTGTTTATGTTATTTTGTTTCTTGTATCATGTTCATGTCATGTTCCTAATTTCGGGGGCAGGGAACTTTCTTGATGTTTATAGAGATTCAGATGAGTTGGAGTGAATTTTTTTCTCTCATATCTTTCTTTTGAATCCTTGATTACCCCCTTCCTTTTTAAGGTATTTAGAAGTGACATAGCAGTAGTTGCATCATGACAAGGATATTCTTTTCCTGAAATGTTATCATTCAAATTGTAAAAGAAATTAGACAATGTTAAGTCAGACACTGTACAAGACATGATAAAGATAGTAAGTGTAATGATAGGGTTTCATGATTGTCAGCCCATAGAAAAGAATATTGCCAGCAGGAAATTCAGTTGATATATCGTACATATAAAAGCAGTGGTATGTCAGATGTTATGTCAGATATCTAGTACAGATTTAGAAGCTTTGATAGTGCTTGGATTCATTCTATCATTCTATCATTTTAGATTACTCTGACATGAAGGTTTCTGCTCTGCTGAATGCCGAGCTGGCTGACACATATGGCAACCTCCTCTCCAGGGTAGCTGCACCTACATTAAACCCTCAACAGGTCTTCCCTGTGCTAGACAGCAACCTCTTCCCCAGCAGACCTGGGGCCTGTCTCACTAAGCGCTAAGATGCGTCTTAAGCGGCCTTAAGTCCTGTTATAGGACTTAGTGTAAGATGCATCTTAGCGGGAGTTTCACAAAGCCCACTAAGACGCGTACCGTACTTAGTACCCCTTTAACTAAGTTGCATACAGGTCGTAGCCTACGTCTCGTCGAGACGAGACGTAGGAACAGTTCTTAGTGTAGTTTCATGTGATAAATTTCGCGCCAAATTTGAAAGTTGTTCTAATTCGATCTCGATGATGGCAGATCTTCAAATATTGATGGCTTTGACGTTTCATTAAAGTATTTGAGAAAGAAGACGATTCGTCGGGCTCTTAATCATTGTCTGAATTTTCAAAAATGTTTCTTTGTCCGATAAAAAGTCACAGTTCGTAGGGGAATTTTTTTGCTGGCCGACCGACATAACACATCTAACCGGCTTCAAACTTCTGCATTGATATGGCACACGAGGATCGAGCAAGAATACCGACACAGCAACATAATTTGCGTATCTTTCTTGCCCCTCGACATGGTGACTTCACCCAACAATTCCCTCTCTCTCCTACTGCACCCGGCTCTTATCCCTGTCTCTCTCTCCTCTCTTTCACCCTCGTTTCTTTTGTTTCCCTTTTCTCTTTCCTTTTCTCCCTTTTTTCTTTTTCTCTCTTTCCTCTTTTTCTTTTTTCTCTTTCTTTCTTTCTTCTTTTCTCTTACTTTCTTTTCTGTCCCTTTCCCTCTCATTTTTCCCTCCCCCTTTTCTCATTTTCCCGACAGTGGCGCAATTTTACCGATAATATCCTGACAGGGGGGGGGGGGGGGGGGGGTGGTCTCGCACCCCTACTTTAGCGACGTCCCTGTTATCCCATTATTCTTTTTTTTTATGCAATTTCTCATGCTCTCGCACCTCTCATCTACCGTTGTTTAATTCTCTTTCATTTTTTATCCTTTCTCCTTAAACTCACAAAAATCCTCTTTCCCCCTATTTTCCCATTATCTATTTTTTTTTTTTTTTGGGGGGGGGCTACACGGCTGGCAAGAGGGACCCCATATTATGCACATTGCAAAATTGCGTGCCCCCCCCCGCCCCTTTCCCGGTTAAAAAAAACCTTCTTATAATATCATCCCCCTTTCTTTCTTTTCCCTTCTCTTATTCTCCTTTTCCCCCTTTTCTCTCCTCTCTTCCTTTTCCCCTCCCTTTTCTTCTCCCTCTTTTTTCTCTCTTCCCTTTTCTCTCTTTTTCCCCTCCTTTTTCTCCAAATCAATGCAATGTAATCAAAGCATTTCTTCACTTGTCATGTATTTGACTTTTTCAGAATGACTATGTTGTAAAATTGACTGATATCTGAATTATCTCATCAAATCAATTGTCACCATTTATTTAACAACTTTTTTCTACAAAAGGATATATTCATACGGGTACACACAAGTTGTACATAATGTGACAGAAAAATTAAATTTGTTAAAGGCCAGTAATTTAACTTTATTACACTAAAAAATAGCAAAGAAAAGACAACTTTTGCTATGGATTTTCTGTAAAGCAGCAGTAGTATTTATTATTCTGATAAAACAAAAAACAGTCCATTTCTACCATAACTGTAGCAGATAATATTCTTCTTGATCGATAAGAGTAAAAACTGGGTAAAATCAAACAACCTAAATTACATAATATAGGAGTTGTATGATGCATCACAAATGTTAGCTTAACATGTGGATAGATTAAAATGCTCTCACCTGTCTACCCATTGAACGTCAAAGCTTTTCTGTTATCAACTAGTCTTTCGGTGTCATCACAAAATATCTTTAACAATTTACAGAAGGGTGCACACTAACAAATTATGTTAAATGGTGCGACTTAGTTGATTTACAGAAATACTGTATTGTTTGTAATAGACCCACCCCCTTATTCTTCACTTGAAAGAAAAAATGAAAGACAGTTTCTTTCAAATGGGTCCTATTCACAAATCATAGTTATTCATTTATAATTAATGTCTGTGTTTTGATCAGCACGTGACCGAACGAAATTGAACCGAATTTTGGTGTACCTTTGGATGTTGTAATTTGTTAGTCTTAAAGAACATGACTTGATGACACAGAGACCTGTATATATCATATAATAAGACAGTAAACATGATAAATAGCGCCCTTGTTGAGTTGAATTAAGGAGATCTATGGCTGTGGGTTTATTTGCTAGGGTATTGTGGATACTCCTTAGCTCTTCTAAAATTGATTTGCTTATATGTACTTGCTTCTGTTTAACTATTAATTTGGCCTGTTGTATTCTCAGCAGCTCCTCCTGAATTTCTAATTGCCTGATCTGTGCAGGTACGTCTTTGTGTTAAAATTTCACGCCACTGCTCAGACTGAGTAGACCGAAGCTGAGGCTGAGGCTGACGATCACTGGGGCCTGGAACATTTTCATTAGACAAGCTCAGGTCCGTAGCCTCTGAATCCTGTTCACAAATAAACAACAATAAAAATGAATTCATAAAACAAGAAAAATATGTATCTCAGATTTTGCAATTGCTATATCAATGAATATGAATTTGGCAACTGGGATTGTAATGAGTCAAATTTTTCATTTTTAGCCTTCATGAAAACCTTACAAAGTGAAACATTCACATAATGTTGTATCTACTGGTAAGACCAAGTATGGGACCAAAATGCTAACATAACAACATGAAGACTACTAATGGCTTTCACAAGCAAAATAATTTGGACAAAAAAGATTGATGGATATTAGTCAAAGACCTTATTATTGAACATGCCATCCAGACCCATCCCACTTCAAAGCTCTCATCACCTATAGTTCATGTCCCATACCACTTGCTACTGATACACATGTTACTTCTGGAAGTCTCCTGGGGGAGGGGGTAACGGGGAATACTCAGATTATTAAACTGTAAGAATGCATGATCAAAACTTTTCTACACACCACAGGTTTTCAAGTCACTTAACATTTTATTGTGTAGGCATCCTGCTCAATACGTCACGTTTCTTTTTTAAAACGCAATTTAAAAAAAATACAAGTATAGTACCAGCAAAAAAATCAGTCCAAGCGATCATGACCCGGCTTGAAACACAAAGTTTTTAACACTTTTTCATTATCTTTGGGCACATTACAGCAAGAGTTGAAAATATATCACTTTTCCTAAAAAAATGTCGTAATGATGCAAGTACCCTAAATATGTCATTGATGACACGTCCAATACTGAATAAACTTAAAGGGGAAGTCCCTGTAATATTAAATTGGTTTTAATATAATCAGACAAATTAGATAAAGAATTTGATGAAAGTTTGAGAAAACAAATAAGTTATGAATCTTTCAATATCATGAAAATCATAAAATGTGAGGGGCTGCAGGACATCATATTTAGAGACCGCATTGCCCATTTAACTCACAGATTTGAAGTATTTAAACAAATAAAAATCTATCCCTTTCTTATTTATTGTCCTATTTTTTGCAAACCTTCACTGATCTGTAAAACTGTTTCAACTATTAACTAAAATCTCGCCTATTAAGCATCACACTCACCTGTCCTTGGGGCTTTATACGCTTTGGCTTTCGAAGCCATGTCTCGCCATTTCTTTCTTAATGTATGCCATTCCCTCTCTTGGCCACCAGCTGCTCTGAATGTGTTGCTCTTTTCCAGGATCTATGCATGGAAATAATGTGGAAATAGACAGATTATATCTTTAGGATTGGTTGCACTAAGGGTCTACATGGGTTGCCGTGTTACGATTAAAGCTTCAACTGGATAACTGTACTTTGTTTTAAATACCTGAATATTGTAGCCTTGGATTTTGCAGTAGTGGTGGCAAAGTTAAGTGTCAGGTTTTCCATTTTTCAACAAACTACCATACCCAGCGATTTCAAGACTGTTTTTTCTTCCCCCCCCCCCCCTAACCCTAACCCCGTTATTGGCCTTAACCTCGTCAGATGAACCCCCCCCCCCCCCCCCCAGACCCCCATTTAATCTTCCTTCTTTTGGTGAATATCTCTGTCACTTCCATGGCCATGCATACCTTTCTTTCACCTTTTCTTCTTTGCTGCTCCCCTTTCCTCCAGTTCCAAGCAGTTCATGTTTCTAGTAGCCACAAACTACAGAAGCGCTCTAATGTCTATTCTTTGGAATTCCTTGCTTCTTTTCCTCGGCGTTTCCTAAAATTTGAGGAAAATGCAAACTAGTTATTAGGTCTAGCCTAGATCTATCAGTACCATCTAGTCTATCTAGATCTAGAGTCTAGACCTCGGCTCTAGTCTATTTATGTTTCATGAATTGCCCATCAATTATAACTAGATCTAGACTATAACATCATGTTAGATCTATTGCCTGTTTCAGTGTTTGTCTTTTGACTACCAATAGGGTGTCTGATCGCGCACCACGTTTTGTTTAATTGTCAATTATAGACTAGTTCCAGAGCAATGCTTAGTTAGGCCTAGGCCGAATTTTCCGTCTCTTTCTTTCGTTAAGCCTCTTATTTGGGTAGGGTCGGAGCCGACCCTACCCAAATAAGAGGCTTAACGAACGAAAGAGACGGAAAATTTGGTCTAAGTTAGGCCTAGATCTAGACTAGGTCTAGATCTAGTGAGTAGATCTAGTGTCTGAAATAATTAGTCTAGATCTAGGCCTATAACAGTCACACATCACAAAGTAGATCTAGATCTAAGAAGATTAAGAATAGTCCAAGACTCAAGTCAAGACTCAGTCACCGAGTCAGAGTAAGGCAAGATTAAGAATAGATTTAGATCTCTATCTAGAGTAGACTAGTCTAGACTAGGTCTAGATCTAGTATATTACTAGTCTAGGACTCTAGTACTAGTATTACTAGTATTAGGCCTAGAACTAGTTAGGTCTAGGCCTAGAATTTAGTTTGGTCGTGCATGAGAAATAGCTTGATGTAATCCGCGATCCCAGACTAGACTGACATAACAGCGGGCTCGCTACCGCCACCACACGCACGGTTCACTGCCAATCAATCGGCTGCGATTCGCCGAGGTATCAAATACAACTTCCATCACAAACTTCCACTGCATACATTTCGCTTTCAATATTTTACTTCTATGTTGTCTTAAGAAAAAGTTTGATAACATACCTTCCCCATTTGTATCCAACAGTAGTCAAATAATGTTAAACAATCACTTAAAGTGACAATATTCAGCCTCCTTTCACTTTTTCGCCCCAGACGATGCAGACGAAAACTTATAACTTTTCTTCGCACAAGGTCGAAGGTCACGAAATTCGTCTTCGTAGAATCAAAATCCAGACGTTTTATTGTTGAAGATGCGCCGCACACAGGACTTAGTAAAGAACGGTTTAGTGAAACTGAGAAACCAACAGGACGTCAGTAAGACCCGTCTTAGTGTATGACGCGTCGCAGCGACACTAAGTCCTGTTACACTAAGTACTGTTTAGTGAGACAGGCTCCTGGTCAGAGTACAACAGCTAGGACTACAGATGAAGATTATCTTTTAGTGGAGTCTGTCAAGAGACTACCAGGTATTACAATGCAACCCATGTTCATTTCCTTTTATTTTAGAACTTGAAATGCCCTAAGTGCTAATATAGGTTTAACTTTTGTTTATTATTTCATTAACATCTGGTACAAGTTTGTATGAGAATTAATGACATTTGTCTTTGACATGCCCTTCACCGAGCTAGAATAGACACATGATCAGTCTGTTTGCTTTTAAGCAGTAATTCCGCCCTGTCTTTGTTCAGAGACTTGTGCTTAAAATTACGATGAGATCTTATTGCTCGATTTAAATGATATTTAAATTATATATCCTGCTTTTCTATGTGTAGATGATCAATTTTATTCTTGCTCTTGTGAATAATGTTTTATCTTTTCCATATCTCTATCCAGATATTGTTGATTACTTGTGCTTTTGATTTATGTTTTCTTCCTTTTGTTTCTCTCTTCAGATATCGTTGGTGAGCATTACGAGCAATTCTTATTCTATCGTGGCTTAGAAGAGATTATGACTTGTCTTCGCATGGCCAACGCTTTCGTCCAACGTCATGAACCTTGGAATCTTACCAAGGTAAGTTAATATCAAATGACGTAGTAATAATATGGAATATTTTTATATCCATCAAGCAAGGTGCTCAAGGTTACCCTGGCTCTGCTAGGCTCCCACTTTCAGTGCTCACAGCATTCATGTAATTCCTTTCTACGGGTACCCTGTTAACACCCGAGTGGAGAATGGTAAATGTAGATTAATGTCTCGCCACAGGACACGTCGGGGTTTGAACCCCGCGATCTTCGCATCTCCAGTCAAACGTTTAAACCACTCCTTTAACTACAGACAAGCTATCATAAGAAATTTTTCTGGAAAATAGATTAAGAAAACTGCAAGTATTTATGTTTCTCAGATTAACTAATATTAATTATATTACATGTTAAGTATCTATTTTGAAATATGTTGTTTAGAAATGAAATGTGATGTTATTTTTAATTTGATTGTAAATTGTCATGTAATTTAGTTGAAGCTGCGATATGATAATACAACAAACTGAACTGAACTGAAAATATCAACCCTGTAAAAGGTGTACATAGCATATATTGGGGACATCAGTCCATTTACAATATAGAAAGGTGGGCAAATGCAATGATTGATGAATACCATATGCCACCACTTGTTTTGTATTGGTGCATTGTTGAGGAGTAGTTACCAGCCTTCCTTTCCTGCTTCCGCCTTCACCAAACAAGAAGGTATAGTCATTGTGGAGTTTCATGCTTCTGCCTTCACCAAACAAGAAGGTATAATCATTGTGGAGTTTCATGCTTTGGGAGACATTTTGAGCATACCAACAAAGAAGAAATTATGGAATATTCTGAATTTGAATTTTTAGGGTTTATTACTTTATTTAAGTGTTTGCTGTGTAAGGATGTGATTTTGTGCAATGACTTTGTGTGAGCTTAAAAAAGTTAGTCAAAAGAGTTTTATTCCATATTTGATATATATGTGAATATATTTTTGTCCTTATCATTGTGCCAACATTATGTTTATTCTATCCATGTTATGTTTCTCTGAACCTCATACAGAATCCTATCGACAGACCTTGGCTTGATTCTATTATACATGTCACCATGGAAACACTGAGGGTTTGTGGGATACTGACCCAGCCGATAGTCCCTGACCTAACAGACAGACTCCTGACAAAGATGGGGGTTGAGAAGACGGAGAGAAGCTGGGAGCAACTCAAGTGCTTTGAGGCCCTGGAAGGGGATGACAGGGAAGGGTATGGAGGACGGGGGTTGAGCGGCGACTCTAGTGTGCTATTTTCTAGACTCAAGACAGAATCACGCAGATAACGATGGGACAAGGATGATAATCTAGTTCACAAACTTTATGCAATTGAGAAACTACTACCTTGACGTTACATGCAGCTTAGAAGGAAACATGTGGAGCAGCAAGCATTCAAGATTTAGAGTTCAAACAGGTATGTTTTTGCAACACTTGCATCAAGAGAGACGACATTTGATGATGTCTGGTAACACCCTGAAGGCCATTTACTTTTTCGGGTTGTCCGTCCGTACGTCCTGTTCTCGTGATATCACAAGAACCGATTGATGGATTTCTGCCAAACTTATGTCATGTATGTATCTTGCAGAACTTTTGAATTTATTAGATTTACGGGTCATGAAGTCAAAGGTCACAGTGCTCATTATGTATGCAAAAATAGCTCGTGATCGAATTATCCCGAGAACCGATTGATGGATTCCTGCCAAACTTAGGCCATGTATGTATCTTGCAAAGCCGATGAATTGAGTAGATTTTGGGGGTCACGAGGTCAAAGGTCAAAGCTCATTATGTATGCATAAATAGCTGGTGATCACATCATTAGAACCGATGGACAGATAACCATCAAACGCAGGACATGTATGTATTATGCTGAGCCAATGTACTGAATAGATTTGGGGGTCATGAGGTCAAAGGTCAAAGATCATGGGGCTCATTATATATGCAAAAATAGCTTATTATTAGAACCGATGGACGAATTAGTATCAAACTCAAGACTTTGCAAGATACATATCTTGCAAAGCCAATGAACTGATTAGATTTTAGTGTCATGAGTTCAAAATAAAAGGGTCATACATGTATATGAAAAATAGCTTGTAATCACAATATTCTGAGAACCTGTTAATGGATTACAATTAAACTTGAATTTGTGAAATTGCTCTATGGCGGAGGCATCATTTTCGACTGCGGCCAGTCAAAGTCTTATCTGTTTACATTTAGGATTGTCCTGGGCTTTCCATCATTTTCATGATTGAAAGTCAGGGACCCCGGGCGTACTATTATACGCACGAAGCCGTTCGGCTGAGTGCGATAGATACACACAGCATCAACTAGGGCGGATAGATCGTATAATGAACGAATAAAAACATGCATCATTTGTTTTATACAATGAAACTCCTAGATCCTTGTTATTTGATGTAAAAAGATTTCATTCAAGATTGTTTTGTGACAGTATATGGCTATCAAATAAATCTCAAGTTTAATGAGGCTTAATTATATAGCAAGCGCAAATATGTACCTCTATACCCATTCACGCATAGTGCTGCGCAAGAAGAGGCCCATCATGCACACACAGTATTAAGCGCTCTAACCTCTACGCACACTACTGCGCACTGAAAAAGAGTGCAATAGGAATCACACGTGACCGCGCATGACCAATCATTTGATTAGGATCCGGGAGTGAGTTGTATAATATACAAAGAATGTGTGGGAATGAATTCATTACATGATGAGGCTGTATGCATCTATCGTAGGCTGAATATGAGTTAAACAGCCTCAACAAGAGGCTAAGAACCTGCGAATGGATTACAATTGCTTCTGTTTTGGTTTGTAAAATCGCTCCATGGTTCTCCCTATTATAGCTATAACCGATAAATTAATTAAGGTTCTTTAAAGTGGATATCATTTCCGCTATTATTGAACATTATATAAAACGGAGAGTCTTATAAGACACTGCAATGAACAACTTTTGTCTTTAAACTTTATTTATCTCCTGGATAATTCATTTATTGTCAATAGTCAAGTCTGTATTCATTTACATCATTATTTGAAAGTTAAAAGTATTTTGTTCTAGGCAGTACAACTCATGAATATACATGTGTACGAAATCAAGATTGTGTGATGATCAGTAGCAACAAATACATGTAAAAGCAAATATGTGCCGCCCAAAGGCATCCTTAACTTCATGCAAACTACTCATAAGTAAATAAGAATGTAAACAAGTATATAGAGTAGAGAGTGTATGTCAAACTTGAATAAACATTTTGGAGGAGCATCTATTGAAACTGAATAATTTCATGCTTTAGTATGTGATGCTGTCAACTGTCCAAACAGGAGTAAAGCTTCTTACTAAACTTCTTTGTAATACATTTTGAAATTTTACTCAAAGCAATGTCTACTTTAATACATTCTTTTTATTAACTCAAATAATGTGGCAAAACAATGCCGGTACTTTAAATTTCACATGAAGCCACATTAAAGGAAAAGCTGAAAATTATTATTCTGGCACATGTTTCAAATTAACAATCCTTACAAGTACATTGTTCTAATAACTAGCTTTAACTGATGAACATAATGGACTGATGTATAAGAGCGTGAAACACATTTATTAGAAAAAAGGAATTCTTCATAAGTACTATGTATTCAGAAGTTCTAAAACATCACTGAACTCTAAATTGAGAAAAAAAAAGTACATATTGTAATAAATGAAAGCTCAATTTTTATGTTATTATATAAATTGAATGTACATGTACACACAAGAAAAATAGACAGAATTTGTATTACTCTGTGTATTTACATTTTACAAAGTGCACTTCATTTTCTTATTGCAATATAAATGGAATGTCATCTTAACATGTTACAGTGATTCAGTTGCAAGTACAGGTATAATAAAAATATAGTACATGTATGTACAAAGTACAAATTTACATAACAGAGTTCTTTTCCTTTTATTACTGTCAGAGTGATCTCTTTTTTTCTCTTCAAATAATTCACCAAATGCTAAATGGAATGTCCAACCTGATTCCAACCTGATATTTATTTGGTTTTATGAAGGCTTCATAAAAATTGTTTAAAAAAATCTGTGAACACTTAACAAAAATGAGATAAAAATGAGATGAAGGTTGCGAAAAATGAATGTACATTCCTAACTTTCTTATTTAATTGGAGTTTGAGCAAATTGGAGTTTGAGCAAATTGGAATCTGCTGACCTTTTCCCCTCCTTTTTCTGCTTCTATCAAACCAACTTAATATCAGGGTGGGCTTTCCCTTAAGGGTATTCTCTCAAGCAATATGTTGTTTTCTGTGATTGCAGGTGTCTAGAATAAATGACTGTTTTTCACAGGCTTTCTGATATTGATGAACATTAACACACATACCTGTATCATATTCTACAGCTTTCATATCAAATTCTCATTTTACAGCACCAGAATTTCCCAAACTTTGTGGATTGCACTGCTGTGTGCATGTGAATCCATTGAACAGAGTACTTCAAGATACAATATGTACAGTGTACAGGACATGTATATGCAGTCATAAAATCATGGTCATTTTAATTATGGTTTAAAAAAACCCTTCTATAAAGTGGGTAGAGTTACTGTAAAACCCCAAACTATCATGCATGCAACTTATTGGATTTTTATGCTTAATATTCACAGAACTTTCTTGTCACTAAAATGACTGTCGTACAAAATACATAAAAATTCACTGAGCTCTGTGTTAAAAGATTAGGAAATGTGACTTGTATTACACTAGAAGTCTTCACACAAAAAACGCTGCAGTTTTCCAGCTTCATATCTGAACAAAGCTTATGTGTTGCTGCTATGCTAGGCAGGATTAGGTCTGGGATTCATCAAATGTCGTCCAAACTTGACAATTGCCCTTGGAAGCATCTCCCCCTGGATTATCATCTTCAGACTTATAGAGGGCGTTGCTGAAACTGTTCCGCTTGGCTATATGAAAGAATAAATCATGCAATTTATATTTTAAAAAACTTGCAATGTTAATTTTCATCCTGAAGACCGACGATTCAGACATAGCAAAACGTATCCGGACATCTACCCCCAGTCATCTACCCCTTAGGACACCTACCCCCCAGTCAACTACCCCCTAGGACATCCACCCCCAGTCAACTACCCCTAGGACATCTACCTCCTATGACAACTACCCACAAACAACTACCCCCTAGATATCCACCCCAGTCAACTACCCCTAGGACACCTACCCCCTAGAAATCCACCCCAGTCAACTACCCCTAGGACATCTACCCCCTAGGACAACTACCCCTCAGACAACTAACGCCTAGGACACCTACCCCCTGCACCCCAGTCAACTACCCCTAGGACACCTACCCCCTAGATATCCACCCCCAGTCAACTACCCCTAGGACATCTACCCCCAGACAACTACCCACAGACAACTTATCCCTAGGACACCTACCCCCTAGATATCCACCCCAGTCAACTACCCCTAGGACATCTACCCCCTAGGACAACTACCCACAGACAACTAACCTCTAGATATCCACCCCAGTCAACTACCCCTAGGACATCTACCCCCTAGATATCCACCCCAGTCAACTACCCCTAGGACACCTACCCCCTAGATATCCACCCCAGTCAACTACCCCTAGGACATCTACCCCCTAGGACAACTACCCCCAGACAACTAACGCCTAGGACACCTACCCCCTAGATATCCCCCCCAAGTCAACTACCTCTAGGACAACTACCCACAGACAACTAACCCCTAGGACAACTACCCCCTAGGACAACTACACCCCGGACAACTACCCCCGGACAACTACCCCCAGAGAACAACCCCCTAGGACAACTATACCCCGGACAACTACCCACAAACAACTAACCCCTAGGACACCTACCCCCTAGATATCCACCCCAGTCAACTACCCCTAGGACACCTACAACTGTACCCCCTAGAAATCCACCCCAGTCAACTACCCCTAGGACATCTACCCCCTAGGACAACTACCCCTCAGACAACTAACGCCTAGGACAACTACCCCCTAGGACAACTACACCCCGGACAACTACCCCCGGACAACTACCCCCCAGAGAACTACCCCCTAGGACAACTACACCCCGGACAACTACACCCCAGACAACTACATCCTGGACAACTTCCCTCTGGACAACTACCCCCCCCCCCCCCCAGACAACTACCCTCTAGTTGTCCGGGGGTAGTTGTCTTTTTGTCCCCTCAACCACCCCCCCCCCCCCCCCCCCCCTTTATAACTCAGGGGGGGGGGGCCCTGAGTTAAAAAGGAGGATTCGGGGGGGGGGTGGCATCTAACATTTTTTAGTAAGAAAATTTGGGGAAAAATAGGGAAAATAAGGGAAAAATCAGGAAAATAGGGATAAAATCAAAAAAGAAAAAGAAGGTCAGGAAACCAATTTAAATCGGGTAATTATCAGGCCTGGCAATTACATGTGCAAAGCTATTTCTACTAGCATGTATTTAGTTGGCGATCTACATTCTCTGAAATTGTTTCCCTAGTTTCCCTTCATGACACAACTTCAGTTCTTGGTGCCCTATTTATGCTCTTCTCCTCTTCTGTTTTCAATATCACTCAACATAACCTCTAACCGATACTTGTTTTCAACCATCTCCCCTACCAATTTGTCTTTCATATACACATTCTCTTCCCTTGTATTCTTCTCTCTCTATCTCCCTCTGTCTCTCTATCCTATTTATAATAAATCAAACTAGCTCTATCACCAATATCATCCTCATTGTCACTGTGTGGCCATGGTAACATTACAATGATCAATGCAGGAACAAAATTACTCTCTTTCTCTTTTTCTCTCTTGATTTATCCCTCTATCACAGTCTCTTGCATTTCCTCTCTCAAATCTTTCTCTTTTTAAATGTTACAAATAAAAACAAATCCTCACTATCCCCATGGTAACAAGACACTAGAAAGCTGACGTACCTTGCAATGCATCCTCATCGCCATATGTTGCTAGATGCTCCAGGTCAAAGTTATCCATCTCCTGCATCTGATGATACTTTCCATCCCCGGTGACATTGTCATCATCATCATCATCTTCCGAGTCATCTCCAGGGGCCGAGGCAATGTTAGTAAGCTTTATCATCGGATGCTGAGAAGGGAAATAGTACAATGATGCAGGTTTGAATTTTCTGCCTGACAGATCTACAGTAACATTAAAAGACTTTTATGTCAAATTCCTACAACAAAGTACTAGTAATCATATTAAACCATTGACCTCTGAATTATTTAATTCCCACCTAGTTCTTGTAGGCAACAGGTAAAACCTATTCCTACACAATGTATATATATATACTAAAAAATACAAAGGAAATTATGCATTCAGGCAGATGAGGGAATGTTAGCTGACACTGCAGACATCTCTCTCAAAGATTTTACAAAAAAGAAAACAAAGGGGCTACTACTGTTCTATGCAAGTGTGCACGTGTGTGACAGCTACTCTACTCCACATGAATTGTTACGTTTACTGAGAGTGTATTTGAGTCTATATATGACACAATGGTTTCCTAGTGCCACAAATTATTTGTCATAGGATAGATACCAAAGGTCTCAAGATTATTTAATTGTTTCTACTGGAAGATTAGTCTGTAATAGTATGCAAAAGGTTGTCAAGACTGGAAATGTGTAATTTTTAGAAGCCGAGTGTAGTACAAAGCAATATATGCGTCAATCGGTGCCTGTGTTTGGTACAAAATGGAATGTGCAAGTGGCAAATGAGACCCCATGCAGAGAGGCGAAGAGCCAACCGAAGTGTTAAAATGAATGATTGATTGCTTTAACGATTGATTTCTAGAATGACTGATTTGGAAAGTGAGAGGGAGTTTGTAAGGATTAGATTCCTCCCCTCCTACTTGTGACAATATACTCACTCATTTTCTTTTTTCCACTTTTTCTTTTTTCAATTCAATTCAAAATTCAAAAAGTGTTTTTAACGACTATTTTAACGATATTGGACTAAAACTAGCTTCTTCCATTGATGCAGCTACTTGTAAAGATTTAAATTTCTCCTCATTTATGATACCTCCGATAAAGGAAAGTTTATTTCTGAAACCTATTAATGAAGATGAAATTTTGAAAATAATGTACTCTTTTAAAAATGGAAAGTCGTGTGGATGGGACGATATTAGTCCAGATATTGTCAAGTATGTCAGATATGTTATTACAAAACCTTTAGCTTATGTTTTTAATCTCTCTCTTCAAATGGGAATGTACCCTCACAACTAAAAGTATCCAAAATTATCCCAATCTTTAAAAAGGGGGGTAAGCACACTATTGGTAATTATCGTCCTATATCACTTTTGTCATGCTTCTCAAAAATCATGGAGAGATTAGTCTATGATCGTATATACAATTTTGTATCTAAACACCATATATTACATGATAATCAATTTGGATTTCGAACCCATTATTCTACTGACCATGCTTTAATATCTGTTCATGATATCATTGTTAATGCCTTGTATTCAAAACAGTTTATATTTGGTGTCTTTATGGACCTGAGTAAGGCGTTTGATACCATTGATTTTTCCATTCTCTTTAAGAAATTAGTTAATTATGGTATCAGAGGTATTGCGTTGAATTGGATTAAGAGTTATTTTTCACAAAGGTACCAATTTACTGAATATAATGGATACAGTTCTACCAAATTACTGATTAAATCTGGAATTCCACAAGGGTCAAATTTAGGGCCCCTATTTTTCCTTTTATATATAAATGACATATGCAACTCTTCTCATTCCTTAAAATTTGTACAATTTGCTGATGACACTTCTTTGTTCTTAAGCCATAATAACTTATACTCACTGATAGACCAGTTTAATGAACACATGAAGAACGTATCTCTGTGGTTAAAGGTAAATAAACTATCGCTTAATTTAGACAAAACCAAGTGTATTCTTTTTAGAACAGCTCAGTGCAACAAAAGAGAATTGAAAAATCAAGTTCCACCATTATATATTGATCAAACAATAATTATTGAAAAAGTCTCAAATATTCAATTTTTAGGTATTCTCATAGATGAAACACTGTCATGGAAATCCCATATTGCCATGATCTCTACAAAGATTAGTAAAACTACAGGATTATTGTCAAAGCTGAAGTATTATTTACCAGGAAATGTATTGTTTATGATTTATAATTCACTAATTCTCTCTTATTTGTCATATGGTAACATCGTGTGGGCAAATACAAGTCCTTCTAAGTTGAAACCCTTATTTTTTACTTCAGAAGCGTTGTCTACGATATTGTACAAACTCTCATTATTTGGCCCATTCTAAACCTTTATTTAGACAGTTAAATACCCTCAATATTTAAAGCCTAAATAAATATCAAAATGCTGTGTTTGTATTCAAATGTATTAAAGGTAATGCACCATCATCTCTTGCCACTATGTTCCAAACTAACTCTAAAATTCATAAATATAATACTCGAAATAGTCTAAAGTTACACATTTGGAATATTGATAAACAGTACATGCAACAATCGGTAAGATATACAGGGCCCACAGTATGGAATTCTCTTCCATCCTCTCTCACACAATATGTTTACTTAAACTCATTCAAGAAAAATCTTTAAATATATCTATTATTCCTTTAATTTGTTTTAGTTTAATACCTATTTCAAAATAAAATATAATCTGTAAATTACCATAAGAGAGAAAGAAGGGGGAGGGGGGAGGTAGTGGTGGGGGGGGGGGGGTGGGAAGGGAGGGAGGGGTAGAACAAATCCATGCGCAATACTCATTATTATGTTATTATATCTGTGTAATTATTTTATTCATTTGGACGCCTGAATCAACAAGCTAACGTAAGCTTCCTACAGGTGCTCCCTTTTCCTTCTACTCATTTTCACAGTTTGTTTAAATTAATTTAACATAATGTTCATGATTTGTATATTTTAAACTGTCTGTACTTTATCACATGTATATATTTGTTTGTTTTTTAACGGAAATAAAGTCTTTTGAATTGAATTGAATTTAATTGAATTAAACTGTAATATCTCTTTGTAAAAGTACTATTGAAAGCTCAAATTATAAATTCAGTATAGTGACATGGAACCTGGCCCTTACATCAAGAGAGATGTCTTGGTGATTGATATGCAAATTTATTGAAGAACATAATGTGAGAGATACTGCATGTCTTGCACTACTTACTTGTCAGAGTGTCGCTTCCATACCACCACCACGATCACAACAATGATGACCACCAAAAGCACGAGGGCGACACACACACCGATGACCACACCATGACCTCCCCCGACCTTTCTTCCTGTCTTTCTTCCTGGTGTCTGAGGGCGCCCTCCAGAGTCTGTTGTCATGGTAATGGAACCTTTCCCACCTGTCACCACGATAGAGGGAGATGGCTGTTCGCTCAAGATCGCTGCATGAGCAGAGGAAGGAAATTAAATGATTTCATGACAAAATTCCTCTTGCATTCATGTACATGTATTTCGGGACTGTTACAGAAAAGCCAATCCTATCATTGAGCCTGTTTTGTCATATGCTGTTGTAAAACCACTTTACAAAAGATTCACCACCTGGCAGAAGAATACCCATCATCTTGGTTGAAATGAATGGCAAGTGCATAGGAGTGACAAAGATAGCTACACTGGGGATGGGCAACTATAGGCTATATACAATTATTTGCATGTATATTTGATCTCTTTGTTGTATTTTCTTATGTATATAATGTATGTGTTTCTTCAATTATGCACGGACTTGCAGAAGAACAGCCATTGGCTTTAAAGCAAATGTTTCTATTCTGAAATCAAATGAAATGAAATGAAATTGAGGCTGCCATCCTAGTCAAGCTTCGCTTATGATTGCGGTCTCCTGCACTTTTTCAACTGATAGTTTGCATAATACTTTAAATTTATAATAATATGTTATAGAAATATTAAGTTTCGTTATATGTACATAATCATATGTAAAAAAATAATAACATTTTGACATGAAGTTATCATTGTTTGTATATTTTGTATTATACCTTACGTTTATATGTTCTTTGTTATTCTGTTATTATATTTGGAAAAATGCAGAAATCAAATCAAATCAACAAAAAAATGACAGGAACTTTTGACCCATATGGATCCATCCAGTTCCCATCCGTCTGCAATGGGTAAAATGAAGCATGCACCTACCTGATTGTGTAGTCTCTGAGTGTCTGTTAGAATCTGGTGTGGATATACCTCCTCCATCAATGTCATTGTCTGACGTAGGGCGTGGGGATGTCACATCAGAAGGATCTGTACAGGTGTAAAGCAATCAGTCAACTATGTGGCAAATCCAACCATGATAGCAAACTGGTAAAAGTTTGAATGAAATTGGTCAAAAAATGAGAAAATCATAAATGTTTCAAAGTTGCAATATATACCTATGGGCTCTTGATATTGGCTGAATTAGTAACATCTGGGTAATTTGTTCAAACACACAAAACGACAAAATCTCAAGTTTTCAAAAATATATATGAATCAGGAAAGAGCCTATAATAATATGCTATCCATAATATATTTTGAGGAATGCCAAAAGGGTGAAGGAACTTAGGAGAAAACAGAAATATTTGATATTTTTGTACAACAAACAGGAAAGTTGTCTGTTACCTCGTCACAATCCACGAACCAAAATTGGCACCTTGAGATTTGCAATTATTTAGTGATCTAATATTTCAAACATTCATAATTATCCTAGTATTGGTACATTGTATTTCAAACTTTCACCTCTCCGTTTATCTTATTTTTCTACTAACATACAAATGAACTTATTACAATGATTATATTTCCCTTCAATCAATTTACTACTGAATTGTCTCTTTCTCGTAGGCAGGAACCATCAAGTTCCCATAGCCAATGGGCTAAAAGGTAATACAAAGTTTTGGTATGGGGTCATAGCTTCGGTTCAAATGAATATATTGGAAGCATATGCGATCCTACAATATTCAGTGATCGTTGTCGCGGTTGAAATCGAGTCTAAAGGTATGAAAGTGTAAATAATAAACTCTTTATGTTGTATAGCTCCCTCTCAAGGTCAAGATATTAATTAAGCTATAAAAAAATGTTTCTTGACTAAAATTGACCGATTAGCTATTCCCGTTTGGAAATTATATATCACAGCTACATATTCTGAGATTTTCATGGTCGCAGCTACCATTGTACGGCCGTAATCGCGAATTTGAAATTTACCTAGAGCACCGGTAAATTTTTATAATCAACTTTTCTCGAAAGCAGAAGTGTTTTAGGGGCTAAAATTTCTGGTGCTTATAATACATCCACAGGGCATCCAAATATATAAAAATGGTAAAGATTCACTATCCACCCAATCTTCAAAATTTCCCAAAACTTTGTATTACCTTTAACAGAGCTGTGGTAGGTCCAAATTCATCAAAACCAGAAAACCATAACAGATGACAGGATTTGATTCTATTTTAACTTGGATTATTTCTATATCTTCTTTCTAGTCAGACATTGTCATAAACATAAACCTGATACAAAATTTAATTTAATTTTTTGCAGTATAAATTGAAATCTGCTCTTGTAAACTTGGTCTGTGTCCCAGCCATATAAGAAAAAATGTCCAAGAATTAAAACCTCTAGGCCTAGAACCTATGCATATAACTGACATATAAAGAAGAAACTCTGATCTCTAGTCCTAGAGCTTAAAGGGATCCGGTAACTTTGTCTCAGATTCTGAAACGAAATTCTGGATTTAGCTCATGATGCATTGATAATTATAAACCTTTAGGTCAGTCAGGAACCCCATGACTTTTACAAGCCGATCGCCTGTCTGATTATCAAGATATTTATGATTGGAATTACAAATTTTGAAAACCGTTCGCCTGACGGTTTTCATAACACTACAGTCTATTGGGGAAAACGAGTATGGTAAAACCGGTCACTCAAAGTTTTTTACTTTTTTGAGGCACTTCTTGATCATTTTGAAGCACAATTTTTTTAGGGCTTCAATATTACACCATATCACAGACACAGATAACACGTAGGACCGTGTATCTCAGATTTAACATTGTTAAACGATCCCTTTAAGCGTATACTGACCTCTAATGAAGAAACTCCAATCTCTAGTCCTAGAGCTAAAGCATATATCGATCTATAAAGAATTAGAAACTCCAATCTCTAGTCCTAGAGCTATTAAAAGTAATATACTGACCTATACATGATGTGACGGATGACGCTCCTGGACCAGATGTTGTATTGTTACCAAAGCAAGGCTCACAACCCCTCTGGCCGCGGTTCTCTTGGAATGAGCCTCGCGGACATTCCAAGCAGTCTGGTCCTAGACCCAGGTAGGAATATGTTCCAGATAAGCACATTTCTGGAAAAAAAACAATACAAAAATAGTATTTTGAAAATTTATGTTCATTAAATATATACTTTCTCATTCCTAGCCACATATTTTGCTTTGTACACATCTAGAATTTTACAAACTTGTTCTTGAAACAATAAAACCAAAAACTTTGAGTCAAAGGGGTACTCAGATTTGGTTTGGATCTAGCACTAGTAACCTCAATTACTCTAAACCTGACCTTAACCCAATGCAACCTTAACCCTATGCAACCTTAACCCTATGCAACCTTAACCCTATGCAACCTTAACCCAATGCAACCTTAACCCTATGCAACCTTAACCCTATGCAACCTTAACCCTATGCAACCTTAACCCTATGCAACCTTAACCCTATGCAACCTTAACCCTATGCAAAATAAACCCAAAGCAATTGTTGCTAGAGTCAGAACACCCTTCAATCTTTTTGAGTAGAATATAGTTGAAGAAGTGCAATGGCTCAGTGGTTCAAAACTAAGTCAATACAATAGTTACATTGGGTAAGGCAACAATCCTCATTACCAAGTCCCTCCAAAAGGACTTTTACAGCAACCAGTCCTGTAGTTACTTTATACACATGCTTCCTTCATAGCAGTCAGGTAAAAGAAACCATCAAAGCAGTATTCAGTATCACCTTTGCAATGAGCTGCATTGTATGCACCAGTACTTCCAGTACTTTTCCCATCAGAACATCGTATACAAGTCCTTTGGCCCATGTGGTCCTGATATGACCCCTTACGACATCGCTCACACACAGGGGCCCGCAGGTTCTTGAAGGTGCCAGGAGGACAATATTCTGCAATGAAAACAAAGTGTTATTTTGTTATATTTAACCCATTGCCTTGGGAACAAGGTGGTTCTTGTACAAAGCCTATGGGAATATGAGAATCCAGTTGTCAATTGGTTGATCCCTTTGTCAATATTACTTCTCTCATTCTCTGGCTTCATTAAATGACTAGATGCAGCTTTTCAGATTCATGGAAGCATAATTAGTGATGTTTGTAAACACACTTGAGCAAATAAAAAGTACGGGAAAAATAAAAAATACAGACAGAGAAAGAAAGCAAGATTACAAATAAAGTTGGATAGAAGAAGAGAGAAAAATACAAAGAAAGAAAATACATGTATGATAGAAATGTATGTTGGTGACCGCAAACATTTTATTTACAAGTGAGCTTTAATTATCTATCGATTTCATAATTGCCATTCTGATGTCAATAAGAAAGCCCCCCCTGTAGCTGAAAATCTGAAAGCTGAAAAAGTTCTAGAACCTTTGTTGCCCCAGGGAAACCCCTCACCTACTGTAATCTCCTATATATTACCATGCCCGTGCGAATACTTCCTCTTTTTGAAGCCAGCATGCAGGTGGGATCCGCAGAGTGGGATAGATGGGAGGGGCTCAGACTGGTACGTAAGTAAAGCTCACTTGAAGATAAAATGTTTGGTCATGAACCATCCACTTCTCTTTACCACTTACACCAGAGTTTCTTCCAGACCCAACCTTTCCATGAGCTCACTTGTGTTCTTTCTATCGGACATAGTTTCACATCACACATCTTCTGTCTCATGGCTATTTCTGTTCTCAAGATTCTTCTTCTCTTTCCAAACCAAGTTTCTGAACCATATACCATCGCTGTTCTAACGAAAGCCTTATAGAACTTGTCCTTTGTTCTAATTGTAAATGTTACTTCTACCAGCTAGTATCAAGGCAAGCTCATTAAACTACATCTACCCACTAATCATTATGACTTCTGAACACCCCTTTTTTTTGGTGCCACTACATTTCGCTATTAAAGCAACCTAAAATTCAATACTTGAGGAGCTAATTCCTAATGATACTACCGTCAGCATAAAACACTCACCACAAAGCATGTTGATTACGATTTGACCATTACCACAGATGGGCATGAAGCCACCAAGCTCAGACTGGTTAGGGTTAAGGGTCGCCGTCATGTTGGGAAGGGAGAGTGAAACATTGGTCTCGCTCCACATGTTGTTTATACTTTCGTTGTAATTGTTGAAGAAACTTGGAACCGAGGATACACCACTGTAATGCAAAAAAAGATGATATGAATATTCAAGATGAGTATACATGTAGATATCATATATCTTAAAGATACTATGTCCCTTTTGCAGCCAACATCAAATTCTGTAGAACTTTGCAGGAATTATGAATATGTCATGTATGTCATATCTGTGAAATTTAAAGGTTAGCAGTGTCCTAATATTCAAATTATGCAAGGAAACCCGTTTACTTGCTAGACTTCACTGTCAGACACTATTGAGTGACTGACTGGCTTTTTTCATCTTTGGTAATAACATACATAAAATGAACTGTAAAGGGTACATGTACATGAGCATTTGTCTACATCAATAACCCACTTCTTGTAATCGCCAAAAATAAACTGATTAAATCTTTGCACAGCAAAAAATGTACGACCATTCAGTACAATGGTCTGAAAAATCAGACTATTACTTACTGGCTCTATAGCTCCTAAGTCGATTCGACAACTAATAGTCGTTATTTTCCCACTTAAAGACATTTTCAAGCCCCCATTTTTTTTAGGGAAATGCTAGATTAGTATTGTCTTTCAAATGCCGTTGGAATTTAACCTTTTTCATTTTTTTGGCCTGCAAATGGGACATACTGTAGTACCTTTAAACTAAGTAATAACAGTTTATTCTTTGATTTTTGTTCTCTATTTTTGAAGAAGAAACAAATTTTGCTTGTGAAGTGTTCTTTGAGCTATTTTTCAGTTTACAATTTCTGACCCTTATAGCTAACCATAGTGAATTGCAGCTATTACCTAGTGGTTGTCATCCTTAAAGAGACTGTAGCAGATGACGAGGATGTATCTCTTGATCTGGGTTCACTCTCTCTCTTCTTCCTTCTCCTAGGTCCTTGGGTTGCTGTGGTAGGAGCAGAGCTACAGGTCACTGATACATCAGGAAGTGCACAGTCCACTGAGCTATCCAGACTACATTCTTTCTGTTAAAGGTATTGATAATAATAAAAATGATCATATATAAGACATGATAAATTGAAGAGTCTCTCTCTCTCTCTCTCTCTCTGTATAAGTTTGTTGTAAATCAAAGTTGTTATAATCATTATTGTCAATGGCATCATATCTGGGCATGGGAGAGAAAAAGCGAACCTCATCACGGTAGCCCTCATGTTTCTCCTCTGGATATAACTGCTGGGGGATGTGCAGGTGGACCACTACACCAAAGGTTTCCAGAGGGGGCACATTGTAACATCCTATTCGAGGGACAGAGTGTTTTCCAATGTATCACAGCCTACATCTACGGAATGATGTTGTTGTGAACAATGATGTAGGTTTTTGTATTTTCTTAACATTTATTTGTCAAGCATTAACACTTTATAAAATGAGATAAAGAAATGTTTAAGCCCTGCATATGGCAGGACTTAAAGAAGATACCCTAATAGGAATGTATAAAGAAAGAAATGCAAAATACTTTGATCACATAAAAAGACATCATAGTCTCTTAAAAAATGTAATGAAAGGAAAAGTAGAAGGTACCAGACCAAGAAGGAAACCAAGAACTAACTGGGAGAGGAACAGGACATGGAATTGAAAGTAACTGTAAGACTGTACTAGGATGGCAGAAAATAGCGATGTGTGGAAAAATGTTGCAATTCACTTCTGAGCTAGGAGAAGATACCTTGATAGAGAGAACAGAACAAAAAATGTATACCTTGACAGGATAACCCATGAATGCTAATTATTTGCTTATTTCCAATGGGTTCTTAAAATGAAAGTTTAGGTTTATTCTATGAAAAAAATAACATTACCTGAGAACTGAAGAATATCTTGAACTTCATTATACTTACAAACATGCTGCTTGTTTTGAAGAGTTTTACAAAACTGGTCTGTAGATGATTTCTGGCCATGAAACAGTCTCCATCAAGGTTGAATACCACATCACCAGTCATATCCCATATCATGGTTGCCACAACTTGTCCTGTATAGCATAATATCAATGAAAAATGATCACCATTCTCATAGAAAGACAGTATGGATCATCATATAAAAACAACAACAACAAAATCTGAACACTTTGGTTGCTTTATTCACCTCTATGCACAATCCGGTTTGCCACACATGCATTTTAGCACAACAACAGGAACCCATTGAGGTAAAGATTGCATTATGGAATACAATGGCTTTGCAAATAGACACATTTCCGGTGTTAAAGATAAAGTTGAGTACTGGTCATGCGACTGGATTGTGAAAGAAACTGTGTGGAATCGCTCAGAAAAGGTTGATCATCTAGCATATTGGTGTGTACTGCAAGGTTCTGGAATCATCAAAATGATAAGAAATGTGGCCTAGTCTTGGTAAAGTTACAAGCACTATATACAGAAAGATGCGTATGGGACAACGCAAATGGTGTCTGGGTTAGTACACCTTGATTCCCTTATCTTTCTATGCTCATTACTCAGCCAGTATACATTTTCTACCAAAATTGTTTGGCAAATGACATTTATTTGTAATCTTGAACATTCAGTGTAAGTTTCGTTTGAGAATTCATTTTATTTTTGTTACCGGAACTCAAGTTTATCTTTAAAGTAGCCACACAAAGAATCAAAAGTGTTCTGAATTGATGCAAAACTCATATCATTGCGAAGGGGAAGCCTTGCTGATCAAATACAACAACTCTTTTCTTCAAATTATGTTTGGGGCCCGCAGTAATCAACTCTCAAAAATGTTAAGTTTTGAGATCCAGATTTTCTGCCTTAATCAGCGGTTCTTTATAGAGCGTCAATATTTGTGACGTCACATACGGACCTGGCTGGCTAGCTGCAGACTGCTACACAGCACTGAGCTGTTTGTCCAGTGTGTGACGTTGCTATTCAGAGCTCGCTACGCTCGTGTGTTTGGCTTACGTTCGGAGGCGCTTGGGGGTCTAAGAAGGGTCTTGAAAAATTGCATTTTACGCCTTTCCATGATATCTATATGATTTCTCAGCAAATTATTCGTGTTTTTCAAGAGAAAATCATCCATATGTAATTTGTTCTAATTATCAGTTGTTAGTGAATTTTCTTTGTGTAGCTCCTTTAATGACAACATTTTAATACCAGTATAGACCAATCTAGCACTCCCATGATTAATATAATGTGATGAATGGAGACAATTTGTATTTCCTCTTGGGTACTCATCAATATATGTAAAGGTATCAGTATTAAAGATGATCTTTAGTTCTGAAATTACAAAGACACTTTGAATGAAACTTGTTGAATATATTCTCACATTGTATCACTGATAGCCAAAGATATTGAAATGTTCTTTCCATGACTTCTGAAATCTCATGTAAGTTTCTTTGAAAATTTTGAAATCACTCTCATTTACATCATATTGTACATAATGTTTTCTGACATTGAGCTCTTCATACAGCTGTATGGCTGCATCATCATTATGTTGATTTCATTGTTTTTCTGTATCAAATTAGGACTACATGATCCTGTAATAATGCTGGAATTTCTATTTGAAGAAAGTGACTTAGAATTTGAAGATTGAATTTGAGTTTCGAGTTTCAAGTTTCAAGTTCACATTTGAATTTGAATTTGAAAATAAATTTGAGTGTGAATTTGAGTTTCTACTTACTGCGTGTGCAGACAGATACATAAGGGTTCTTATCCCATTCAGTACTGTGGTTCCATAACCCACTACCCTGGCAACTGAACACTGTCTGTATACTGTCACTGGTTAGAATGAAGCCTGAGTTACACGCCAGGCGACACACCAACCCCGATGGGTCACAAGTCACCTGTGAGTTGGGCGGGGCTATCAGCTCAGGACACTCCAGAGCTGCAATTAGAACAAAAATATTCATTTACCCCATCTGTTTCAATTTAAACCGAATCAATGATGTAATGATGGAAATATATACAAGTATAACAACTTCACTCTAGTTTTACAACTGATGATTCTTGCTGAAAATGACTGAATTTTCAATGGATCTATACAATCATCTGGGAGATATAAAGAGCATACATTATATATCTCCAATCATTCAATTGGCTAAAATATTACATACACATTTCATTAATGTACCTAGTATAGTTAATTAATGTACCTAGTATAGTTAGATATATTAACTCCTATATTTAGAAATTCTCTCATGTAATAATACTTTAACCTTGGCCTACTGTCTCAATTAAACATGCTCAATTCTAAATTGTCATTTATTTACTATAATATATAGAACTCCCGGACAGGCAGGATTTTGTAGACTTGCCCCTTAACATATTTTAGGCTCTCAGGAGCTAATATAAATCAGTAGGTATTAAAATCTACTTACTCTGTACAATTTCAAATTTAAGGTTGCACTCAGCTGTGTTGGATGCGCTGTCAGTAGCTTGGAAGTGCAGCTCTGTATAGCCATATTCAAAAGCAAGATTGTTTTGCCATCGGTAGCGTGTGTACCACTGCACACTTTGTTTACTATATAAACAACAACACCAAAGAAAAAAATGAATAAGGCTTATTCACATATGCTGTCATAAACCACACTGATTTGTTAACACTTTAGTTACATACTTGACCTCCCTACATATTCGCTCGTTTACCACACAAGCATTTTTGCACAAACAATTAGGCATCAATTGAGAGAAGAGTTTTTTGTGCCACACAATTTCTTGAAAAATTACCAATTCTGGTCTTAACTAACTCCATGACAACCTTTTAACAAAAGTATAGATTAATCTTGACTGGAAACAGTTAAATAATCCTGAAGCCTTTGGTTATACCCCATGATAAATACTGTTTTGACCAGGGAGATTATTTGTGTGGCATACAAAAGAGTCAAGCATTGTCCGCTTCATATTTTAGTATCTTATAACACTCAGATAAGTGTCTACACAGAGGACTATATAGTACGTCCGTTCAGTTCCCCCTTCTTTTTTTCATCACCACTTCCCAATCATTTAATAATAAGAAGAAACTGAGGTGGTTTATATGAATAACATAATGTAAAGTGTTTCAGGATACCCGCTCCCAAAAATTGTAGTGGATTGATGCCTTCACCACCAAAGGACATTATGTGACTGCCATGTGAGATTTGAACATTTGATCTCTCTTTAGCAAGTCAGGTGAATGAAGTGACACCTAAACTTATAATAGGAAGGATTGTACATTATAGACTAAGATTGAGATTGAAATGAAAATTGAAATCGTAATTAAATTGAATTTTTAAAGTGATATTTAAATTTAAATTCTTATGGATTTCAATTTTAAGACATGTGGATAATTCTGAAGTTTATTAAAAGCTGTCAGTTTGATTTCCTTTTGACTCTTAACCCTTACTGTACTGGGCTATTTTGAGCACCCACTGACTGGGGGGGGGGGGGGGGCCTGGGAGGCCCCCCCCCTATGATCTCGGCCGTCGATTGTCCGATGAACACGAAAATTTGCATGTTTGTAGATATTTACGTAAGGAACAAGATGGTATAATTAGTTTTTTCCGAATATGCAAATTTTTGTCGTTAGCCTAATTAATTATGCAAAATGCGCTAATTTTATGCATTTTACAGAAAACGTGTCAAACTCCACTTTTTGAATGTTGAAACTCATTATTCATATGAAACTTCTTTTCTAACACAAAAAAGTTATTTTAATGTAATTAATAATGATAATTTATGCAAATTTTGATGCAATTTTTATTTTTTAAATTTTTTTTTGATGAAATGCGCATACTAATTGTTATGTAACACCTTACAGGTATATCCGATTTCGACGAAAATGATATCAAAATGTGCGTAAGACTTGAGGGAAAAAAGTCATGAAACGACAATTCAAAATTCCAAGCGGTTGCGGCGCAATCTCCGAAAATGTCGAGGGGGGGGGCCTCCCAGGCCCCCCCCCCCCCCCCCCCCCCCCCCCAGTACAGTAAGGGTTAAAAGCATTAGAATTGATCACTGTAAGGGTTTGTAGGAATGCATGTATTGAACAAGCAGTATTTTTCATTTCATGAGTCTTATGTATTTTTGGGGTTTAATTGTCTTCAAATCTGTGATGTCATTTAAAGCATTATGGCACTTACTGTTGTTAATATACCCAGAAGTACACTCCAGTATTATTGAAGTGTATCTACCACATAACATGTTTTGTTCTTCATGTAATACATTCCATGTGGCTCTACTGTATTCAGAATATGACCTTCATATATTACTTCTACAAAGAGATATACATGTATAACAATTTAAATACAGGTACCTATATATAAGTCTGAATTGGGTTCCAATTAAGCCCGATATGCTGGGTTTAATGTCTAATTATCATTTATTTTCTTCATACATGTATGTCTTGTAGTGACTTGACCTTAGAAGAACTTTACATTTGTATATATTATTGTCTTGACTTGGTTATCTTTCTTAGCTTATAGTTCTAAGGAGAACTATAGCATCAGTTGGAGAGGAGTATATTGAAGCAACTATTTTTGCAAAGCCTGCTAACCAATGTACAGCTGATTCTAGCTTCGACAAGCGATGATGTTAGCTTGGTTGAGCTTGCGGCATTAGCAAACAAAATTGTTGAAGTTGCTGGTCCACCTACTATTTTTCATGTCTTACCTAAAGTGGTACCAGCACAAAGTCACGCTTGCGCCACCCCCAATGACTCTGGAGAAGAAAAGCGACTTTCTACCCAAGTAGCTCAACTAACTGCTCAGGTGCAAGCCTTGACTTGTTCTCTACAGAAGGACCGCAGAAGTCACAGTCGACAGTGAGGCTCTCAGAATTCAGGCCATCGCCAGTCAGCTTCCAAACGCATGGTTTGTAAATACACAAAAGTTCCACAAGACACTTTTACTTCACCTAATGCGTGTTTCTCTCATGTGCACATCAACCTTGTAGGCCCGCTTCCTACTTCAGAGGGTAACACGTACCTTCTCACTTGTGTGGTTCGTTACACCAGATGGCCAGAAGCTACACCTATCCCAGATATCACTGCTGAAACTGTAGCACATACTTTTGTGGCCAGATGGGTATCGGTGTTTGGTGCTCCAACTACTCTTACTACAGACAGGGAAAGACAATTTGAGTCGGCACTCTTTCCTGCTCTCACTAATCTCCTTGCCACTAAACGCATTCGCACAACAGCATACCATCCAGCAGCCAATGGGCTTGTCGATCATTTTCATTTTTTGTAGGTAATTTAAATGAATATCATAATGAAATTATGATATTTTTTCATATACGTACTTTAATTATCTTTTACTGAAATAGATTTGTATTTTCAGTAGTGAAAATCATATCTACTAAGTAGCCATACTTACCTATACCATTAATGCTATTCCCTTACTTTACCCGCTATTTACCAGCAAAGGTTTTCTCCTTAGAGAAAAACACAAAAAAGAGTCTGTAAACACAGACTAAGTTATTTTGTGACGTCATACTCCGTCGGAGTCAATGCAGGAAACCCCGACCGTCAGTAGTATATAAGGCCCCGCGCCAATAACACTTCCTCTTTCCAAGGCGCCTGTTACGCCATCATCTAACTCAAGGGGAAGGAGGGCGGGTTTGGTATAGGTAAGTATGGCTACTTAGTAGATATGATTTTCACTACTGAAAATACAAATCTACGGCAGACTACGCCATACTTACCTATACCATTAATGCTAGATTACCACATGTTAACTATGGGAGGAGGGAACACAGATAGATGATGGACCAAAACATAAATAAGTCATCGTGTGAATTCCTTACCCAATTTAAGATCTTGAGCAAGACAGCACTGCCCTTGCAAACTCAGTCTCAGTCTGAAGTACATCGGACAGGTAGCATCCCGTAAAGGTGTTTGAACTTGACCAGTATGCAGCGTTGAGTATGTCCTCCATGGAGGCACCGTTGAAGAGGGCCCATGAGGCAACAAGGCCCCTTGTGTCATGTGCTCGAATTCTGTCAGAAAGGAGGGCAACCTGGCCCGCTGATTTGATAGCCGACACAATCCAACGAGAGATGGTATCACGAGAGACAGCTTTATGTGGTGGTAGACAACTAACGAAAAGTTGCTCTGATGACCGTAAGGTCTGTGTCCTGTTTATGTACCACTTTAGAGCTCTAACTGGACACCACAGTTTATCTTCAGCGATGGAGGAGAGGGACTGTATGGAAGGAAGAACAATCTCCAGAGGCTGGGATGACTCACGTTGGTTTTTGGCTAAGAAGCGTGCATGTGGGAGGAGCCTTACTTTGTTCTTCTCCCAGCGTATGTGACCTGAGCTGGTGGTAAGTGCATGGACAGAACTGCGACGTTGACCAGAAGCTGTTGTCAGGAGAAAAACTGTCTTGATCGTAAGGTCTTTAAGAGAAGCTTTGTGTAGGGGCTCATATGGGGCCCTACTAAGAGTTTGGAGTACCTTGGGGAGACTCCAGGCAGGAGATAACGTCTTCTTACTGGGTCTAGTAAGAAAAAATGATTTCATTAACCTTGTCAGCATGATAGATGAGGATACAGATTCGCCGTTCGAAAACCCTTTGTGAATAACAGCTATGGCTGACCTATAGCCACGAATAGTGTTAAGTGAAAGACCCTTGTCATAAAGAGAGATAAGGAATTCAGCTAGCTCACCTAAAGATACTTTGGGTGGATCAATCTCTGATTCCCGGCACCATCTGATGTAGTGCAGAAGTCTTGAATCATAGGTGGATCTAGTTGACTCTCGGAGGCACTGTGCTGTAAGATCGGCAGCCCTTTCAGAAAGTCCCGCCGCAAGTGCTGTTGCCCTGTAATTGGCCAGAGTGTTAGTTTCAGTCTCGAAGGATTCGGGTAGTACTGTGTTGTCCCCGGTTGTCTCAGTATGTCCTTTCTGTCTGGTAGGATTACTGGGTAATCGTTCAGAAGGTTCACCAGAGTTGGAAACCATGGTCGACGGGGCCACCACGGGGCGATTAGGAGGGTGGTGGCATTCTCCTCCCGGACTTTGGTCAGTACCCTTGTGATGATTGCAAAGGGAGGAAAAGCGTAGCTGAGAACGTTGTTCCACGGGATCGAGAACGCATCTGTTGCCAGGGCCTTGGGATCCCTGTGTTTTGTGCAATATGTTTGTAATTGTCTGTTCAGTTCCGAAGCAAATAGGTCGACAGACGGCTGGCCAAATCGATTGAAGATGTGTCTCGTTATCACGGGGTGGAGCATCCATTCCGTCGGTAGATATCTCCCCCGTGATATGAAATCGGCAATGTAGTTGTCCTTGCCCGGTATGTACGATGCCCGGATGTAGATTGCCTGGTTGATGCACCACTGAAGGATTTCCAATGTTAGGAAGCACAGGGTTCTTGATCTGGTTCCCCCCTGATGGTTGATAAAAGCCACTACAGTCTTGTTGTCTGACTTTATGAGGATTGACTTCCCCTCGATCTCTGTCTGAAAATGTAGGAGGGCCCGTTGGACAGCTACCATTTCCAATTTGTTGATGTGCCAATTTCTTTCCAGAGGGTTCCATGCCCCCCCGGTTTGGTCGAGATCTAGCACTGCTCCCCAACCTTGTTTCGATGCATCTGTTAGGATCGTGAGGGTTGGAGGGGGACTTGAAAAGGTTTCCCTGCTGTTAGATTGGGGAGATGCAGCCACCACTGAATTGCTGCTCGAGTCCTGGAATTGTTGGGAACCATTGTCTTGTTTGCCTGTGACGTTGGGCATAGGTATTTTTGTAGGTGGATTTGGAGAATTCTCATGTGTTGTCTGCATTGAGGTACCACATCCACTAGGCTTGCCAGTAAACCCAAGAAGACCTGCCAGTATTTGACCGAGGACTTTGGGGCATGGAGTAGGTTGGAAGCCGTCCCTTGCACCTTTAGGATTCTGTGAGGTGTTGGCGTTGCTTTTTGACTTTGGATATCTATGGATGCCCCCAGAAATTCTGGGTTCCGGGTTGGGGTTAGTTTTGATTTCTCTCTGTTTATGATAAACCCCAGACTGGTGACGAGATCGATTGTGGTCTGAACCTGTCTGTTTAGTGACTGTTGTGAGAGGCCTAGAATCAGCCAGTCGTCGAGATAGCAGAATATTTTTATCCCTCTCTCTCGTAGTGCGGCTGCGACTGCTCTTACTACGAGAGTGAAGGTGCGAGGGGATGAGCGAAGTCCGAACGGGAGGGCTTGATAGACATATGTTCTTTCCCCTATCGCGAAGCCGAGCAGATTCTGTGACCAGGGGGCTACAGGGACGTGTAGGTAGGCATCCGACAGGTCTATAGTTGCTGCCCACTCGTTGCATTGGATTAGAGGCAAGATTTTGGAGAGACTTTCCATCTTGAACTGTTGATTTGGAACAAAGTGATTTAGTCTCTTTAGGTTGAGGATCATTCTGTATTTTCCAGATTTTTTGGTGACGAGGAAAACTGGGGATAAGATGAGACCGTTGCGGGAATTTATGGGACGTATGGCCTTTTTTTGTTCTAGAGTTTGCACTTCTTTTAGCAGAGCTCTGCTGTGTGCGTTGTTCTCGGGGAGGGGGGTGATCTGTCGTAACCAGAAAAGGGATTTTCGGTATACTGGGTCTATCTGAATGGTATAACCTTGGTGGATCGTTCTGAGCACAAACTTGTCGGTGGTGATCTGTCGCCAATTTTGTATGAAAGTTTTTAATCTCCCCCCTACTGGTAGGGGATATTGGGGGACCCGCAACGGTCGTGCCAGATAGTCAGAATTGTTGACCCCCCCGGCCGGGGTGGCGCTTGAATTTTTGCTGAAATTTCGATTGTCCTCGAAAGGATGATTGTCCTCGAAAGGGCTTGTTGTCTCCCCATTTCTTTTGTGGCGTTTTGCTCTCAGCTGAAAAACGGGGTGACTGGCCCTGGGTGGATGGCTCCCGGTATCTGGGAGTGTGGTGTCTATCGTTGTGTGAGTGTCGATAGGTTGAGCTCGATGGGGCAGATAACTTGTACACCGTCTTGTCTGCTGTATTTGATGCAGTGATTGAGGATTCCAGGATCTCCTGAAACTTTCCTCCGAAGAGATCTTCACCTTTCACAGGGAGTTTTTGGAGGAGAGCTGCAGCATTTTTCTCTATTTGGAGATGTTCAAGGACAAGCGATCTCCGAAGGCGAGTAACGAGGATGCTTGTTCTAGTCGCCTGTTCAAATTGGAGTTCTGCAATCTGCAGTAGCAGGTCTGAGATAAGCTTACGATCTTCAGGTGAGATATTGAGCTTGTCTGCCTCACGTTGGGCAGTGAGTAAATAAGTTTGATAGGCAGCGAGCCTCATTGAGCCCCGAGCTGCTGAGTCAACCGCGTGTAACTGTGATTCCATCATGTTAAATTTGGGGGAGCGGAGGGGGTTACGCCTCGACGTTGATCTTTTTGCCCTGGCGTCCCCCACTCGGGTAGCAGCGTCTGGTACGGACGGGGCCTTGAAAAAGGCCTTATATTCAGTTTCCCCGAAGGGAAACTTGCGACTTACCTCCTTCCGCAGGGGTTTCAGTCTGGTCCCTCTATCACTCAGGCTGTTCATGCACGATATGAAGGGGGCATCAAGCTTAATGGCACACGATGATGCTTGTTTGTCACCACTTAGATGAGAGTCCAAACAGAAAATTGGTTTAGGAACATTTTGCTGTTGTTCTGCTTGTTCTGCCTTCAGCTGGGGGCAGTATTTAGTGATAATTTCCGCTGGTTGAAGCGGCTTGATATTAACATCATCTGCGTCCTTGGTGGGGAATTCATGAACACTTTCACCCAACAGAGAGGCAGAGTCACTGGCAATGTCATTGTCTGGAACAGAAAAAGTAGTTCGCTTTCTGCTAATGCCAGTATAATCCATGTCAGAGAGTGTCGAGGAAGAGGCAGAGTTGTTCATTTTCTCTTCCTGGAACCAGCCATAGGTCGATGATAACTAAGTTCAGAGTTAGACTCATCATCGAGTTGAATAGAGGCGGCATATCGTGCTAAGCCAGGTCGAAAAGAACGAGGAGGGGTAGGGCTAGCCTCCCGACTGCGACGTGAGCTTCCCTCTCGTTGTCTTGGCCGCGAACGCCCGGCTGAGTCCTCGGCGAATACCGGTGGGTCGTCGTGTGAAGAATCGCTCGGCCCGTCGGGCTGGGTTGCCGTCGCCGGTGCGGTGGGTCCTGATTTTGGTACCGAGAAATTCCCAACAATGGGTTGATTTCCGGACTGAAAAGCCGCCTGAAGAGTCTGAAAAAACCAGTTCGCGGCTGCAGATGGATCCATGGACATGGTTGGTTGTTTGGGCAATCCTGTTTGTGTATTTCTTTCGGATATATCGACGGATTGCTCATGTAATTCTCCCTCCGTTATCACGTTTACCGGAAAAAAGTTTGGTTGAATTGGAGTGACAACCTCGTCCCCACTGGGGCTCATAACCTCCGTCCCCAGTGGTAGTCCACTGCTCATTTCATTTTCTTTCGTGGGAGGGTTGTTTGGTTTCCCCCGATCAGAGATCGGCTCATGGGATGTAATCTTCGATACCCCCGGGGTAGCACCCGCGTTTTTGGGGTTAGATTTTCGTGTAGTTACCTCCGTCCTCCGTGGTGGTTTTTCTTTCGTGGGAGGAGGGTTTTGTTTCCCCCGATCAGAGATCGGCTCATGGGATAAAGTCTTGGATACCCCCGGGGTAGCACCCGCGTTTTTGGGGTTCGACTTGTCTGTTGGTTTCTTGGTTTTCGAAATTGTCTTTATCGATTTTGATGGTGTTTTGTTCCCCTTTTCATTCGCTGGGATGTCCGTCACGGACCCATCCTTAGCGGTGTTTGTTGACATCGTTTTTATTTGTGAAGAGTTGAAGTCTTGAAGAGCCGGTGAAAAGATTGCGAGCGCGCCTGATTACATTGGGTTGTACTTTCAACAGGCGCCGGCAAAGGAAAGAGGAAGTGTTATTGGCGCGGGGCCTTATATACTACTGACGGTCGGGGTTTCCTGCATTGACTCCGACGGAGTATGACGTCACAAAAAGACTTAGTCTGTGTTTACAGACTCTTTTTTGTGTTTTTCTCTAAGGAGAAAACCTTTGCCGGTAAATAGCGGGTAAAGTAAGGGATGGTATAGGTAAGTATGGCGTAGTCTGCCGTAGATTAATATATCTAATCCAGAAGGATATGCACTCATGAACGAAAAGCAGTCCTTCTACCAACAGGTAAGGCCCTACCGTCAGATAAGGCCCTGACAGGCATTAATATAACCGAAATCCACCTACATTAAACGAAGCCGGTAGTTTTCATCACGGTCGTACCTATGTCATTGGTGCTGTCAAGGTACAGTTTATACACAGCCACTGATCGAGGCATGATGTACGTCTTTATGAGCTGCAAACCTTAGGTTCAACCAAGATGGCATAAGTGTTTTCTTTCCTGTTCAACACTTATTCTAGGGGTTTCTAGTTTCTCATTTATTCACAGAATAAACTATCTGATCGAACCACACTGACGGCACAATCGACTCTTTATTCATGGTGACCATGCAATTCTCTTAAGTCTTAACGGCTTACGTATAGAATGCAAGGTAACTTCTATTGAGGTTGATTTTATATATTCTAGCTATATATACATATATTATTTCTTTCATGTGATATTGCCAACGTCTCGACTATGAAGCATTATCATGACATAGAGAGTATAACAATGTTTAATTTGATATAAAAAGCATTGCTGTAGGCCAAATAATATGCAATACATGTCAAACATGGTGTACTAGTTTTTGTTCCTCGTGAACCAAGGGGAAATCGTTTCATCAGTTTCCTGACCCACGCAAGCACAATGAAATATTTGTGCTATTTAGCAGCTCTGATGATAGGAGAAGTTTCTGGACCAAAAGTACACGTACGACAGGAAACACGATGTGATCTGCAGTGATCATTCTACAGAGGCAGATTACAGAGTTGACATGAGATAGCGGTCGACTCCATGTGATACGTCACAGAACGGGCCGTGCGCAACCACAATGGCGATGTTCTGAAAATTCTCAGAGCCGCGAAAGACGAAGGATTCTGAAGAAGAGTTACGTCCCCCCTTTCATCAAATGTACGATGTTTTATATTGTTCAGATAATGTTTTAAATTAACATGAAGGTTGAGGTTAATTCCCCTTTAAGGATCAGGGTAACTTACTTTGCAATGCCGACATTGTCTGTAAACATGGGCTCTGTATATTGCACCCTTACTGGCAGGACATCAGCCTGGAGGTTGGTCACCTCACCGGGACAATTCAGGGCTCTGGGAGGCTCAGCATCTGGTATAGTTCAAATGAGTTCAAATGAGGTCAAATGAGGTCAAGGTTAGATCGAAATAAGGGTCAGGATGTAGCCAGAAGTAGGGGAGATCTATATACATGCAAATAAAGATCTATATGCACAACATTGTGGTTATCTAAACAACAAATAAAAAAAAACATGGAATCGTTTAGGTATATATGTAATTTATGTTTCAATGTAATATATGCTACATGTATGTCATACATGCACACATGTACATGTATGTCTATCATTGTTCATATTTCACAGTCCTGTAAATTGTTGTAAAAAGTAGCCTGGACTTCTTTTTGATTTCCTTTTGAAAATTGATATAAACATACATGTGTTATTTAAATGTCATACAGTGGGTCAATGTAATTCAATTCAATTTCGGTTTATTAATATCAACATATACAATGAGTGATTTCAAGTACGGTGTTCGGTGTTGGTGTTGAGAGCGCGGAAAGGCTACTGAACCTAGCTCCAACACCGACTGTCAGTTTAGAAGGACGATACCGATCACACGTGCGCGTTATCGATGGCTCAACACCAGCCCACTGACAGCGAGTGACGTCCTACTGTACTCGCGAAAGTCTTGCGATAAAAGCATAGTCCATTCAGAAAATCCAATAAATTACATCATTTCGAATATTAAATGTAAAGTCATATTAAAAAATCAATAAATGAAATATCATTTCTTTTGAAAAACATATATAGCTCCCATGATTTACTTCTGTTTCGACTGTACGATGGATTTTACCTTGGCATGATCGTGAGATTCGTACCAGATATCCGCATAGTTACCTGCGGTAAACTGCAACACCAACACCAACACCGAACTTGAAATCATGGATTTCCCAATCTCTAGGGGCTGGTGTTGGTGAATAGGAAAATTACACGTAAATCGTCAACACCAACCGCGATACTCGGTTCAGCAGACGACATTCAACACCAGCCCTCAACACAGACTTCCAGAAATACGTCATATTTCCTGAGGTCAATCCCAACACCAGCCTGATTTCAAGTTCGGTGTTGTGGCTGGTGTTGGTGTTCTCACAACACCAACACCAGCTTTCAACACCGAACTTGAAATCACTCAATGTACAATGCAGTAGTCCAGGGACCAATAATGCAATGTTTACATAATGCAATGTTTACATAAAATGTGCATAAAAACAGGAATGATCATATTAATGTACAATAAAAATGATAAAAGATAAAGTTAACATTATTGTTCATACCTAAAGTTATATACATATATAAATAAATGATAATAGATGGATGAAAAACCTATAACAGTATGTAAGTATGTAAGTTGAAAAAAATATTCCAGTAAGATAAATTGTATGGTCGAAAAGCATGCTTTGCTTACCAACTACAGTCACATCAAAGGTGCAAGTTCCGGTCAGTCCTTGGGCATCAGTAGCAGTGTAGGTGAAGAGCTCAGTGCCTGGAGCCAACTGAACAGGCAGGGTCACTTCAGGCGTGGTGGTATCTACAACACCTGCAATATACATGTACACAGGGTGGTGGTTATCGTTGATTATGCAATGGACCCCCCAGGGGGTCACTCTCATACACAAATGCTGCCCACAGTCCATCAACATCTGAAATAGACCCTACATATTGCACTTTTTCTGAAATGACCCTTTTTTAGAAAACTGTGATCCTGAAAACGTACCCTTTTTGTGGTTTTTGTGCGATCAGTGCTTGAAAAACACCCCTTTTTAAGGAAAACGTCAACGCTGTCGTATAGCTGAAACAGACACCCTTCTGCCGCTTTTTCTGGACGCCGGTGCGTAGCCAGTCATGTTGGGAGTGACCCCCCTGGAATGGACCCCCACATACCGTATGGCTTTCCACATGAAATATTACTTAATGATTTCATTAAAAATTAAAGCATGTATGGATGTCATAGCATTGCTTATAATCTATTATAAAATGGCTCTAGTATTTTAAGCATCGTGATTGGTCAATACGCGTCACATGACATGTACAAAAAATGTAGAAAAAAACGCAAAAAGTTATATTACACGTTACCATGGATATCCAGCGCACGCGCGTACGTGTAGTACACCCCTTTTCTGAGTGCATTGTAATGAGTGCATTATAATTGTACGCGTATTGTACGCTCCATGATCCATCCCAGCGCAGCGTACGCGTAGCTTAGCTATATAGAGCGGGGTAGATCTATTAATTATTAGAAAGCAAATTTTTATTTTACTTTATTTTGCCTTGGATTTAGGCCTGTTTTGACTTTGGGATTTTATAATGAAGCCAGGAATTTCAGCTGTCTGATGTAGACTCGTCTCTAGACCCCCTATGGATTTTATTTTTACTCAAGGCAATGAATCAAGTGGACTTTTTGGTAAGCCTGCAAGGTCTTAGTCTAGAACCAACATATAACTCTAGATCTAACTCTCGTAGACTCTAACTTAATACTTTAGATCTAAACTTTTGTTTGTTTTGCATTTGTGTCGCTATTTTATAAAACAAATAACGCACTTGACCCTGTTGTGCGAAACGTAAATGCAGTGTACGCTCGGTTTCTTCAGATGGTGCTCACTGTGAACTTGCCGCAAGCGGCTCGTTGCACAGAGCGGCACCAATCTAAAGAAACCTCGCGCGTACTGCATTCACCGCTATTGCACTCTGGGCCGTGCGTTATTTGTATAATACACGTTCATGGCATATCAGCATTTTGGTTTTTTCATTCCTTGAAGAATCTGTAAGGATTTCAGTTTATTCCACACGTAAGTAATTAGGTATCCATATACATGTAGGGAAATCAGTTTTGAACATGGCATTTGCTATTCCTCAGACATAAATAATTAGACATTTATGATTAATACACGTCTGTCAAAACTTATTACACTCACACAAGGGCGCCCCCAAACTCACACACACACACCACTACACGTTTATGGCGTCAAACGTGGACCAAGTTTAGTACTTGTGTGTGTGTGCATGGGTAATTGCCTGCAACCGCGGACCACTCCATAGAAAACTACATTAAACCGCGGACGTACCTGCTATGGGATGATAGCAGGTAGCGCGCCTTTCCCGCGCAGTCATCGAAGGGGGCGCTGTGACATTTCGCGATACACATAGGACTGATCCACTCGATATTGCCTACACGCTGTGACATCTAATATTCAAACGCCCCCTACGTCGTAAATTTGATACGGCAAAACCGGTATCGCAACCGTGGACGGTCCCCCATTGCAGGTACGTCCGCGGTTAGAGGTAGTTTTCTATGGAGTGGTCCGCGGTTGATGGCGTTTACCTACGCACCCACCCACACCCCCTAACACCACATGAGTGCATACACTGCATTCTACTTAACAGTTATTCTTACCAACATTATCATTTGGGACAGGGAGTCTCCAGCGAACCTCTGCCATGTTCATGTTGGGTCCTAGTGTAACGCTCATGCCTGCAGGACAATAGGTGTATACAGGTGGGGCTATATCTGAAAGTGAGAAAGCAAAAAGCAAACAAGGTACTATAGAGGAATATGCAAACTAGTCAATAATTTCTACACAGGCTCCAGGATTGTGAAGAATGAAATGAGTACTCTAAATGCAGAGATGACTGGAAGCTAGAAGGGGAGGTGAAAGAACCTCCTGGAATGGACAGGGCCGGGAAGGGGCTGGCTCAGACGGGCCCCGGTTTGTTAAAAGGTCGGTCCTCGGATTTAAATAATCATATCTGATTGATACACGTCTGTAAACACCCAACTACACACACACACACAATCACTGTTTAATAAGTACAGTTAACTACATGTAAACACAGTCTATATGCAGTATAAAGTACAGATGAACTTATATAGAATGTATATACTATATAGAACTTATATAGAAACTAATACAAAACTTCATTTTTCCAACCTCTATATACCGGTAAGTACATGTACATGTATTATGTAACAATCCATGAGACCGTGTTGTATTCCACAATTAAGAAGGTGAGCTTGACATAAAGCATATTAGATACAACAACAACATTTTGGCAGTTAATCAATCTATGTCTATTTATTTTAGTGAGCCCTTATTTGTCAACCTCTCCTTCTAATTAAAATGACCATTATTCTAAAATGGAAAAACACAAAATCATGTCATTATTGCTGTATATTTCATTTTCATTTCTGTTTTGAGATTGTTCATTCATTTTGTTACAGAATTATTGTACAAAATCTTACAGAGTAAAGAGGTCAAAACTATACCCATAAACATGCATCAGTGGACTAAGCATGACTAGATTTAAAATTTACCAATCACCAAACATACCATTGTTCTGGACGTGTACATAGTATGTTAGGGGTTACATATCTCTGCATAACATGTATGATCAAAATATGAGCTTCAAATATTAATTTCATGAAGAGATATTCCAATTTTGAAAAGAGTCTCAGTTGACATAAAAGAAACTTGTTAGTAGCACACTTGACACATCTGTATGCACTTGCATAACATGGCAAGGAAACCAAATATGCCTTTGGTTCCTTGCATAGGGTTTAAATTGATTATTGATTTTATTCATACTCCTAAACTGAAAGCCCATAGAATGCCTGGTAAAGGTTTTGTAGGTTGATTTTGTATAGTCTAGCTGTTATAACTTATATTTTAAGGTGAATGGTACATGTATTCTTTAACTTTGTCTGCCTTTATGCTTTTAAGAGCCAAAGTTTTAACTTATAAAGAAATAGAATGTTAATGAGTTTCTTATGCGGCCCCTACACAATAAATGATCTTCCTGATTTAGGTTCTGAATAATGATATAAATACTTTTGATTAAAGTCTTTGACCATTTACAACTCCTAGTTGGCATGAAAGCCGTATAAGTTTCACATCAAAGACAACTGAAATGATATCACTATAATTCTATATGAGTTTTCCTCCTTCCAGGAAGCTTGCAGTTTGCAGAGTTTTGTTAATTGTATTTTTCAGACATATATAACTATTCAGAACCCCGATAAGAAAGATTTTTTCACTATCAGATCATAGCCAGGTTGTATAGTGTGCGGCTGGATTTACCTCTACACTGTATGCTACTGATATCTGCAGTCCAGTTTCCATTGACAGAGCATTGAGTGCGCATAAAGTGGACTGGTGTCCCTGTAAACCCTCGCCCACATGTGACCTTACACTGGGTTCCTCCACTGACTAGAGGGCTAGTGGAGCACAAGCTCGGGCTAGCTACTGTGTTGGCTGGTAGAGACAGTGCAGAGCAAGTTGCCACTGTTAAAAAGAATGTTAAGAGAAGGTAAAGGTAAAAAAAACAAATTGTGAGATGTCTCAAGTTATGTCAATCTAAAAGAAGGTCATTCAAGCCGGAGAAAAGTCCCCTAAAAATGGATTGCCTTATAAATTTCACTCTTTTAAAAATATGACAAAAAAATGAAATATTGGAAAAAATAGTCGAGCCACTTTTATGAGTAATCCTTTATATTACCATTTCTGTGTGCAATGCATGTTTCTTGACATCAATTCAGTATCAATAAGATGATTCCAAAACATCACAGTATACATGCACCCATTTCTATGTACTACATAATCAACCTTTGCCAAATCATGCATGTCCAGATATTTTGTTACACAATTTTATTGCCTGACCAGGGTCCCGTCTTGTAAAGATCAAGTTGCGATTGATCCAAATGAATGGAAAGTCCTCTAATCAATTGCAAGTTTGCAGTCTCCTATCTCTTATACTCATAGCTAACATTGATATAAATCGCAAATAAACTTAATAAAAACTTAACTTTATATTGAAGTGATTGAGATGAGGTCACAATATTCCTCACTCTGAAGTATGGTATATACTAGCTACGGTACACTGTACAAATGCATATTGAAAGTGTAATAATGAATCAGAGGACTTCACTTTTGTTTGAATAAAAAAACAAGCAAAGCAGCACTACAAATAAAAACTGTAGCAAGAATTAAAACAAATGTATTTTGTTAAAAATAAAAAATTTAGTCAAAACTACATGTACATAAATTCAAATACTTACTAATGATAATAAAAATAAAATGTGTGACTGAAAGACATCTATTAAATTGGCTATCGGAAAAAGGAGTCTATGAATAGATCAAAGAAGAAATAGCCTTACATTCACATGTTGGTGATGAACCACTCCACTGCCCGTCTTCCTGACATGTGCGCTCTCGTTCTCCAACAAGACGCATTCCCGGATTGGTGCAGGTAAAGCGTACCGTAGACCCGTGCAAGTTACGGCAGGACATAGACTCCACTCTCAAAGATCCAGTCCGCCATTCCGGCTCATCCCGGCACATGGGTGCTGAAGATGAACAATGTCAGCCAAGTTATAGTTATCACAGAATCAAGTGTTCTACAAAGAACAGCATATTCATCACAATCTGTTTAAATCTATTTGTACAATCCATACAGTGGTTAATATAAAACACTTCAAGGTCATTATTATACTGGTCATGGGGTTCCCTTTGAATGAGCGCTAAAGATAAATGTTTTTAATGAAATAATTCATCTCAGTGCAACATATGTATGTAGCACCAGTAGTGTAATGCGGTAGGAAGATGGAGGATGGGTCTGTCAAAGATGTGTCTTTCTCTTTTGAATGCCAATGTAAATTCTATTATATCTTCAAATTGACAAGTTCCTTCTTTCTCTGGCAAGACATTGATCTACATTTGCCACACTCGACCCAGGTGAGGTAAATGGGTACCTGGTAGGAATATTCCTTGAAATGCACTGTGCGCTGATTACGGCTGCCGGAGCTAAAGCTAGGGTAATAATTTCCAAAGCTCTTTGGAAGGGCCTAGAGACGTTATATAATGTGATATGCGCTATACAAGAACCGAATATTATTATTATTATTACCTAATTGTACAACACCTGCTCCTATAGCTGTGACAATTCCTCTGCTATGGTTTCCTACACTAACCAAATTCCTAACTTCAACCCTGGACCCAACAATATACATCTAGACCAGGCCTTCTCAACTAGTTTATTAGAAGTGCCAAAACAAAAAGAATTTGTAGCTAAAGTGCCAACCTGTATGTTTGACTGTGCTGCGAGGGAGCGTGGTGACCAAGACGAAAGCGGGTGGGGTCCAGGAGGCAGAGCAGAGCCCCCTGAAGCTGGTGGATTTTAGGGCTTTCTTTTGAAAAAATTAGTACAATTCCTGGGTACAATTACACTTGAGTTAAATTTATATGTAGTTATTTTGGTGCAATAAACATGGGAAATGTCAAAATTAAGTGAAAATCAAACAAACAAAAACAAGATGTTTCCAGAAGTCGGCAATTTAAAATTGGTAGCTCATCGTAAGCTTATTGTTTACAGGTGAGGTTTAGAGTCGTATAAAATGTTAAAACAGTTATATCCCCATTTCTTTCTGTTTGTTAAGCAGACGTTTTGGGCTCAACTTCGACTTCTTGATTTTGCTGATTTAATATATATTTTTGCAACAGTCACGCATCACTCCGACTGACTGCAAGCACCACAAGTCACTCGCGCCGCCAGTTGAGAAGGCCTGATCTAGACCCTAACCCTAATTTTAAACTTACCTATAACAGAGTTGCAACTCAAACCTAACCCTATACTTTTGAGGAGCAAATGTTTGAGCACTCACCTACAACGTTGATGTTGGTGAGGCATGCCGCCACATTTCCAGCTCTGTCCCGTGCAGTGTGCATTCTCTGATGACGCCCTCTTGAGAGCAGAATAGGCAAGGTTTCATTGGGACCTACCATCGTAACTGCACTTGCATTATCCGTAACTTCTGGGACATCGTAGGTCACATTTGCTTTGATGGTACATGGCTGGGTTGTCACAGACACATTCCGAGGACAACGAGCAGCAAAGTTAGGTGGAGCAATATCTGTATAAACAAGGGCATCAATTGACAATGGGTTTTGAGGAGTTAGTTACATGTATGAGTATATATATATGTAGTAAACAAGGACATTTCTTGAGAAGGGGATGAATTACTAGGTGTCTATTCTATGTTTTAATGCTGTTTTAATGCTTAAATCGATAGATTCTCCTTCAGCATCTTTAACATGCTGGATGAAACACAATGTACACAGAGCAGATACGTCATTGGACTGTAGTTTAAGGTTTGAGTCACACCAAGCAGAAGCAACGTTACATGCAGACTCCAAAACTTGATTTCCAATAATAATCACTGGTGAAGGTGGACCATTACGCAGGAAACCTACATGCATCACCTTACATGCATCAGATTTGGTTTCATTGAATTCAACTCACTCCATGCAGATAGAGCATCCACAGGAGACTGTAGATGACTTGACTCTGATTCATGGACAAGTTTTCCAGGAGCTTGGAAAGTGACCATTGTTAAGACAATTATTAAAGATGATGGTCAGGGGTAATGACAGTTCATACGCAAACTCCTTTAAGAGTCGGACGGGGTCATCAGTGGGGTGTCCAGCCTTTGATGCATTCAACCTTCTGAGCCGTTTTTAGACTTCCTCCCTATCTATGGTTGGAGGACGAGGCCTGGAAAGGTAGGCCGATGAGGCAGCCAAGTTGAGAGAAGGAAGTTCATTACAGATCCTAGCAACGTGACATTACAATTCATGAGCGATCTCTGCTGGAAGTTGATCTGTAACCTGCAGCAGAAGTGGTGGTTTGCACATTCCAGTTTAATAGATTCCTTATCTGCTATTTACCAGGTTCGCTCTGTTTCAACTGTTGAATTTTGCTACACAAGATTTTGAGCTTGATTGTAGGCACGAACACCCCCTTGATGATAGTGTGCATCACAAGTTCTTTATCATTTGGCCGAAGGACAATGGAGATTGTTCAAAGTGTAATCTATACTGAGCTGTAAAAATTTGTTGGAACCGGGCAGCTTTCATATCAGTCAACTCGTCCAGCTCAGACCAGTCCACCTGCGTTATCCACTGCCCAAAAGATCGCAAAGAGGAGTCTCTGAAAGGTCGACTGAAGATCTCTGTGATCTCTGTCGGGGGATCTGACCACTCTTTGGTTTTAGAAGAAAAAAAACGTGTGGTCGCTTTTCCCCATTGGTGCAGTAATCATAGAGTTGTGATAATCACCTCCCATGTCAGTGTAGGGTTGCGGTTCTAACAGATAATTCCTAGCACTCTTAACACAGAGGCAGCCCAGCAGACATGTTGTAGGATTGATAACTACTGGCTAACTGACCTGGGGGGGTGTTTCATAAAGAGTTTGTAAAGTTACGCATGACTTTACGAACGACTTGTATATGAAGTGCCAGATAGGATGCCCAAAGTTTTTTCTGATATTTCCAATAACCTCAATTAAATTATGGCAAAAAATATACTTTGCATTAAAAATGGTTGTTATAATAAGAATGTTAATCTACATCTGCACAGTTCAACTTAATAAATAATAATCAATAATGATTGAGCATCCAATTTGGCTTTTCATATACAAGTCATGATGATCGAGATTTGCGAATGCCGAGCCTCTTGCAGAGATCCTGGACTAGTCGGGATTCAAATTGTCTTCCTTGGTCTGTATGTAGTGACTCAGGAACTCCATGCTCTTTGATGTATTCTTCGAATAGGTGTCCAGCCACAGTCTGGGCGGTCTGGTCTCGCATGGGGTAAATATTGGTGTATTTACTAAAGTGATCAACAACAACCAAAATATAGTGGTACCCGCTTCTTGAAGTAGGAAGCTCGGCTATATCAGCGAAAACCATTTGAAGAGGGTGATCGGTCTTTATGCTCTGGAGTGGAGCTTGGTGATTAGGACTTGGAGATCTAATCGACTCACAGGCAGGACAAGTTCTGCAGTAGTCGGTTACAGGGCTCAAATTAATTTTTTGCCCACGGGGGCTCTTCCAAAAAAAAAAGAGCCCCCGTGAGCCTTCTCACGGGGGCTCTTTTAGTGCTGACGGGGGCTCTTATTTTAATACAAATTTCCATTGAATTGGTACCCGTGAAACTCCTTGGTATTTTATCATTATCATTTATTTAAGTCGGTATTTTCCGTCTTAGAAATTTACTTGTTACATAGCTGTTATTGACTTGTATCCCCGTGAGGACATTTTCTCCATTTCTTCCCGTTCTGCACATAATTTCCTCCTCATTATTCGGAGCAACCTTATTTACATTCTTTCTTTACTTTTAGTCTTTACCATATCCTTCCAAAACACAGGGGCTGATCAAGCAAATACGATGTGGAGCATCGTCCACGAGCCGCGTAGCGGCGAGGCGATTTTTGTTGTTGCTATTTTGAACCCCCGTAAGTAGTGTTTTACTGACATCTACTAACATGCGGATCATCGTCCACGAGCCGCCAAGCGGCGAGGCGATTTTTTTTGGTGCTTTTTTGAACCCCCGTTAGTGATGTTTTCCTGGCATCTATACATCTACTAATACTGTGTAGGTCTGGACACATGATAGCATTTTTCTATGCACATTACATTTATTCTTGGCAGCCCAAGGGGGAGGGGGGGGGGGTTAAACCCCCTAAACCGGCTAGATCCGCGCCTGCAACATCCTATGCCTTCTTCTTCTCAATATTGATTTACTGGTCGAGTTACATTATTTGCTGGTCTTTAAGAATCCCCAGATTTCAGAGGATTCAAACTTTTCACAACGAAAAACTTGTTGATCTCCAGCTCCAGCAGATGTTGGGCGTCAGCGTGCACACCGGTACTACCAGCGCAGTATAGCCACTGTGCTGACGGCCGCACCGCGAGCTTCCGTTGTTTGTATCGGTAATACTCGTAGAGATGGTAGAGAAAGCGCCATCTAAGTTCCATTTCATTGGTTTAAGGTTTGAAAATTGATACTCAATATTGTGTTTAAGTTATATCAGAAAAGATAATCTTTATTTTATAATTCCACGGGGGCGATTTTTAATTTTGCAGTCGCCCCCGTGAGCAACCTGACGGGGGCGATTATGGAGCTCATGGGGGCGAATCGCCCACCGCCCCCGTGTATTTTGAGCGCTGGTCGGTTATATCCTTGTGCATGAATGGCCAAAAGCACATAGATTCAGCCCTGTGTAGTGTGCGTTGAACTCCGAAATGTCCAGAGGATGGATTACCATGTATCTCTTGCAGTACGGTACTTGAGGGATAAGAGATTCTGGCACAACTACCTGAAGAGAGGACGAACCCGAGTTGTCTTGTCGTCGTCGGTATAAGAGATCATTCTCAAGTACAAGACGAGGGAGTTGCCATAGGAGACGTCGTAGATGAGGTGATTGCCGTCGAACTTCTCTCACTGTTGGATGACGTACTTCCTTGATGTACTTGATTATTCTCTGAATGTCTTTGTCGTGTTGCTGATGATACTGTAAATCAGCACGATGGTTAGCGAGGATAAAGTTCTCGGGAGCTTTATCGGCCATTGAGTTGGATGACTTTGGAATGGTTGATTCTTGGTCTGGTTGAGTTGTAAAGGAGCGTGTTTACCATACTAACAGGGTGTGTCACATCTTCTGGCATACGCGACATTGCATCAGCGTTTTGATGTGCAGTGCCCTTCTTGTGAGTTATGGTGAAAGAATATGCATTCAACTCAACAATCCATCTTGCTCTCTGTCCTGTCGCATCGTCTTGGATAGGTACACTACTGTAGCCCAACAGAGGGCGATGGTCAGTGAGAATGTTAAATTCTTGGCCCCTAAGATAATGTCTGAAATGGCGGATTGACGAGATAACTGCCCACAGTTCCCTATTGTAGGTAGACCATCTCCGCTGGGACTCTGTAAGCTTCCGACTGTAGAAAGCAACTACTCGGTCTTTGCCATCTTGCAACTGAGAGAGTACAGCTCCAATAGCATCTTGTGAAGCGTCAGTGGCTAAGCTAAACTTTTTGTTGAAGTCTGGGTATGCAAGGATTGGTGGGCTTGTGAGAGACAACTTCAGTTGGTTGAAGGCTTCCTCACAATCATCAGTCCAGATGAATTTCTTGCCTTTATGAGTCAAGTCGGTGAGTGGAGATGCTACTTGAGCAAAACTTGGCATAAACCGACGATAGTAGGAGGCAAGTCCTAGAAATGCTCTCACTTGGGTTGGAGTCTTAGGTTGAGGCCAGGATGAGACTTTCTTGGTGTTGACTGGATCGGGGCGAACTCCAGTAGTACTGATCACATGCCCCAGATAGGTTACTTCCTTTCGAAAGAATTGGCATTTCAAAGGTTTCAGTTTGAGATTGGCTTCTCAGAATCTTTGTAAGACTTCCTGGAGATTGTGTAGGTGATCTTGAAATGTCTTGCCGAGTATAATGCAATCATCTAAGTAGATAAGACATGTTGACCAATGGAGACCGTGGAGGATGGCTTCCATTACTCGCTGGAACGTCATTGGCGCGTTGACTAAACCAAATGGCATTTCCTTAAACTGATAGAGGCCAGTTCCAGTGGTAAATGCGGTCTTCTCCTTGTCTTTCGGATCCAAAGGGATCTGCCAGTAGGACGAGGAGGACAAAGCATCGATAGAGTCATCCTGTCGTGGAATTGGATGCGAATCCCGTACAGTAACTGCATTTAAAGCTCTGTAGTCAACACAAAACCTGTAGGTCTTGTCCTTCTTTCGCACCATAACGATGGGGCTTGCCCATGGACTAAAACTTCCCTCGATGATGTCTCGACGAAGTAGCTCGTCAACCTGGTTCTGGATCTCGACTCTCATAGTCGGTGAAGTCCTTTATGCCCTTTTACGAGTTGGTGTCTCTGTTGATGTAGTGATGTCACGGTAGGCGAGGTTAGTCTGTCCAATATCCTCGGATGTGCTGCTGAAAACATCACAGTATGAATTGAGTAGACTTTCAGCACACTCATACTCTGTCTTGGACAGACTTGAAGTAGGGAGCATTGACGAAGCTTGAAAAGATGAACTTTTCTGTGTGCCAGCTACAATACTGTCGATGATTTCATATTCTTCTTCACTGTCTCCAGTAGTAGAATAGAATTACCCAAGGGTGGTGTCTGCAGATAATTGTCTCAAATGAAAGGTTTATCAGCCTGAGTAAGATGATACCATCTTGCGGTCGAGATAGAGACTTTGCACCTGCTACATGGAGATGTTCATGGATGGAGGGCTCAAAGATTCCATCGTAGTCTTGTGGAATTACATCAGGCTGAGGGGGTATAAGTCGGCCTTGGACATGTACCTCACTCATCCCAGGAAGAGTTGCCTTTCCTATCGGCGAAACATTGCACTTAAGTGGTACTTGATATTGACGACGGTCGACCAGTGGAATACTCGTACCAGGCAAAGTGAATGTTGTAGTAGATAGAGTGGCATCATGTTTGAACATGAAATCCCAACCAAGGACGAAAGGATGAGTTATGTTCCTTGCAACATTGAACATATGTCTGGTTGTTTTGTTACCAAGATGGATGGTGGGAGAGGTTGTGCCAATGATGTCAATGCCTTCTCTGGTTATCGTAGAAGCCAGAGTTGTCGACTTCTGTAATATACTTCGCTGGCTTTCTGGGATTGAGTAGTAGAAATCTGCACTCATCAGTGATATAAATGAACCACTGTCAATAAAAGCCAAAATATATGAGTTGTCAACAATTGCTGGAATATATGGTGACGGAGGTGAAGGAGATGAATGATCATTAACGGCCGAAGTAGATGGAGGATGAGATTTGTTTTCAGTTTTGGTCTGTTTGGTCAAGAGTGGTGAAGTTGATGAGTGACCCTCCTCACCAACTACCAGTAGTTTCGCTGGTCATCGAACTTTTCGGTGTTGTTCACTGTTCAACTGATGATAGGGGGTATCTCTTGCACCAGATGGGTAGCGGTTGTCAGAACATGAAGACTGCCAGTTAGCTTGGTTTGAGTATCTTGACTGTTGTGGGCTAGCAGATCTACCATCATCGTATGCATTACGCCTGGGTGGGCTTGACCCGCGAAGTGTGCGATGATGTGTAGGGCTCTGAGTGCGGTGAAGACGTAGGGGGCTGGGCTACCTGAAGCGTCGTTGGTGTGGTTGGTATGGGCTAGGCGATCAAAATGGTTGGCACCAATGATCATCAGAATATTGGCGCTTCGATCTAGATTGGTGGTCATATGGGCTGGGTAATCTCGATGGTTGGCGACGACGATCATCAGAGTATTGATGTCTTGGTGTAGAGTGGTGTCTCTCCAGCTTGAGTTCCAGCTCATCCAAACGCTTTAAGACATTTTCAAGTATCGCTGAGCTGGCATCATTTCTCTTCGGAGAAGTTGAAGCTATAGTAAAGTCTGTTGCTACTGATGGTTGTCCCATCCGGTTTGCTCTCTCAACTCTCACAGCAATATCCAGCGCTTCGTTTAAAGATGTTGCACCCATCTCATGCATTTTAATTTGCAGGGGTTTGTCGATACCGGCGAGAAATCTGTGAAATTTCTCTCCATCTTTTCCTGCAGTGTCATAATTAGGGAAGGCTTCTTCCACTAGTATCGTAATTGCTGCCGCAAAAACTTCTAAAACCTCATTCCGTTGCCGCTTCCGAGCATCTATACATGATTTGAACGTGGTCAAATAATTGGTGTTCCCCAAAACAGCTGAAAGTTTCTTTCTAACCACACTGTACTCTTGTTATTCAGTGCTCGGAATGCTTTCCCAAACTGTGAATGCTGCACCCGCTAGTCTGGATGGGAGGATGAGATGAAGTTTGCATTCTGACAGGGGAAGAACTGCTACTTCTAGTCTGCGTACCCACTGTCCAAAATTCCTTTCGTCTTCACCAGTAAAGACCTCAGGGAGATCTAGTCGAAATGAACTCATGATGATATATAAACTCAATTGAAGAAGGGTGTGAAATGGGTTGCAGTAAATGATAAATTACACTCGACTACTGAAGGAGGGATAGCTCTTGCAAAATGAGGGAGAGTGAGATTGTGAACCGGGATTAAATCGAAGTGACTCACCAATACTTGAAAGTCAGCCTTGTATTTTTGCAAGCATTGGCAAACTTGAAATTGTGAGAACACATCTAACCCACTATGAAATGTGTTGAGTCCATACAGGTTTCACACTGAAAAAATGGATCCAAATGCACTGATTCACTCGGAAATTTCACTAAATTCTACTGAAGCAGGATGAAAAATAACATTGGCAGGAGCACAGTAGAAACTGCATCTTTCGAAAAGGGTGAACTAAATTACCTGAAGTAGGAAGCAAATTCACGAAGCAGGGCGTAACTGTATCAATCGAAGCAGGGTGAAAAGATAACCCAAACCTTGACTATCAGCCGCCGCTGGGTGACGCTACCTGAAGCTCTGGGGTAGAAGAGGCTAGAAAAACACAGCTGCCACCAATGTAGGGTTGCGGTTCTAACGGATAATTCCTAGCACTCTTAACACAGAGGCAGCCCAGCAGACATGTTGTAGGATTGATAACTACTGGCTAACTGACCAGGTTTTAATGTGTAAAAGCATTACAGCATTCTATGTAGCATTCCACATACATTCCATGCAAAGTAGAAGAAACCAATAAATATTCATATAGTCCCATACAAGTATAAATCAACATCACAAAGTATTCTTGAATACCATTCAAACATAAACAATGGGTATATATTGAATATTCATAGTATATGTAAATTATACTATAAGCTTGACTGCATCAGGTGAACATTGAAACCAATGAGAGAGAGAGAGAGATAGACAGATGAAAGGATGGTGGATGAAAAGGGTGAATGTGAATGAGGGATGACCTATTAATATGAAAGGGATGAATCATGGATATGAAGGGGAGTTTCAGAAGTTCAAAATAAATCCCTACATCAGTATAAAGATCTTATCCAGGACTGCAGTTCTTCTGGTTGGTTGAGTAACAATCTGGCAAGTAAAGTGTGTAGTTTAATGGGTTGAGACTACAGGTCATTGAAATCTCCCATTATTAGGAACGAGGCACTGCCAGACGTCATGCGAATCGTATCAACCATATTGATGATGTGGGTACAGAGTTCCTCTTGGTAAGGAGATCTCGGCGGGTAGTAAACAACGCAAGCAAAAATTTCATTGTCCAGTATGTTGCAGGTTAACAGATGCATGACCTTAACCTGACCCACACAACTTCAAAGTGTTGAGGGACAATGTCATCAAAGACTCGAGTAGCATTCATGTCCTCTAGTACATAAGTGCCATGCCTCCACCAGTGCTTTCTCGATCATGATGGAATTGTTCATATCCTTGAAGAGTACATGCAGAAGCAGCTTTTTTCTTCTGAAAACCACGTCTCTGTCACTGCAATCAGATGGACAATGTTAGAAAGTGACCTTGCATTAAGCCACATGATGGAAGGAGATTTTGCTGTGGTTGCTAATTACGTGACTCACTCAAATCTTTAATAATGAATGACTGCTAATAGTTACAAGATCTCTCTTATCTTGTTTCCTCTCATGATCCCTCTGGAGTAATTTCAGATGTGTCCTTGGTCGTGTAAGGACTGGAATAGGATGCTGGTCCTTCTAAAAGGATTGACTTCCACGTCTACTCGGCTGTACACTTCATATGTGTAGTGTGTGGTATACATCTAATGTTACTGGATTATGCTTACAAGAAGCTCCAATTGACAAAGCTCCTCTCTAGAGTAGGATAGATCAGGCATTGTTGTACAGGAGAACCAGAACAAAATAACAATAGTAAACCTCACTATACTGGCCATCATTATGTCCATTCATGTTCATGTGTGCTCAATCAACTGGATGAAACACAATAGCTTAATGTGAAGTCAATGTGCTGTACCACTGCCATGTATGCAGTACTAGGCAAAAATTGATTCAGTTATCCAAAATTATCTTCAGTCATATCAGTCATATCAACTGGACAGGAAGATATAAGATCTACTACTAAGTAAACAGACTAGTATAGAAGAAATGATCATTATTATTATTATCATTGTGGTAATCATTATTATCATTATCATCATTACAATTATTATTATCATTACAATTATTATTATCATCATTATCATCATAATCGTTATCATTATCATCATTTTTGTTATTATTATCATTATTATTATCAGACATGCCAACCCTATAGGATGGCTGTCAGTAACATTTACCACATTTGTCCGTAACAAATGGGGGTCTTTCCGTAACGCAAGACACCGCAGCATAATTTTCGCGGAAAACGTACACAAACACCCAATCACTCTTACTGCATTTCGAACCTACCATTTTTAAGTCCAAAATAAAGATGTGCATAAAAACGTTTTTTTAAATCTGTTTGCAGTCAAAGGATCTCCTCCTTGGGTACTCGCTCTTTTGAGTGAATCCATGATAATATTCAGGAAGAAAACACCTCGTTCAAGCGTCGAACGGCAAATTCAAATCCACAGTCAAATGGCAGAACTCGTATCCTACACACGCACACTCACCAGTACCACAGACACACCAGCCTAGGCCGCTAGGCCCGGCGTTCATGAACAACAACACACCGTATACCGCACTTGCAATGCGCCCGCTGAATCACCGAAGTCTTCGCTACTATACATTGAATGGGTATTGCGGGCGCCGCGCGCACGATCATCCACCACCATGCTCCCCCCAAAATGCACGACCGCACGTAGTAGGCCTATACTAGTATCAAAACAGTAATGACGGCGGCCGTGTCGTTTCGGAATTAAACAAGATGGCGGCGGACGGACCATGTGCGCGAAAGTGCCTATCCAGTGTAGTCAAATTCAGTGAACTTATGAGTAATTGCGTGCGACATGCAGCGCTGTGTACGGAGGCTATGTGATAAGGCGGCATTCGCTATAATGTACTTTTATTTATCGTTTCCCCGTAACCTTTTGATTGTTTACCGTAACGCCGTAACAAGAGCATTAAAACCGTAACAAATACGGCGAAACCGTAACGGTTGGCATCTCTGTTATTATTATGATCATAATTATTATCATTATCATCATTATTGTTATTATTATCATTATTATTATCATTACTATCACTAATATTATTATCATTATTTGACTAAAACATGTACCTAGAGAGTTTGTCCCCATCACTTACCAAGACACTGCAACTCCCCACCATTCCTTTGCAACCATGTTCCATCTGGCATGCACCTAGTCACAGCCACGACGGAGCTCAGTTGGAAACCCTCCTCGCATCCCAGGACACATGTAGTACCAATATCAACAGTACTGGCAGTGCAGGAGGATGCACTCCGTATGACAACACCATTAGCAGGAAGTGGGACAGATGGACAGGTCTTAGCTGGAAAGAGATCAAGGATTAAAGAGAGAACAAGTTAATTACTTGACTGACTATCCTGGACCTGTTTTACAAAGCCTTTTTGCAATGACAAATGACAAAAATCAGTGACAAATCAGTTGATAACCAATCAGAAGCAAGGATTTCAGTAGCTTATAACACCAAGGGAAACGCTCTCGGCGGTCTCGCCAGCACTACGCAATTCGATATGATGAAAAATGGAAATTGGGACATTATTCATAGGTAGGGGGGCCTATTAGCAGGCCCCCCCCCCCCCCCCCAAAAAAAAAAATCCTCTGAATATAATCAGCATTTTGAAGTGAGTATTGGCTAAGAATCATCAGGAAAAAAATAATTTACTATAATTTGTACCAAGATTGATAACTTTAATGGAATATGAACAAATAATAAAAATTGATTTATTAATTCTCATATTAAATTGTGAAAACATAATCCCAGTCTACTGACCTAAAATGACCTTTGACCTGGACTTTGTGACCTGGAATTTGCGTCATATGATTTGTGACACTTGATAACCCTTGTGTACAAGTTTCATGGAATTTGAACAAACTCTTTTGAAATTATATTTTTATGCTCAAAATTCAAAATCTTGAGGTTGATACCACAACAAAGTCTAAGTTTGCAGACCTTAAATTACATTTGACCTTGACTTTGTTACCGAAAAGACTAATCAAATGATTGATGATACTTGATAACCCCTATGTTCAAGTTTCATGGAATAGGAATGTATACTTTCAAAATTATGATAAAAATTCAAATGGTAACCTTTTGTTAAGTTTTGATGTTGATGCTACAACATAGTCTAAGTTTGACCTGCAATGAATAAGAACTTAGCGGTATACTTTCAAAATTATACTAAAATTTCAAATGTTGACGCCGTCGCCACCGGAAAAGCGGCGCCTATGTCTCGCTTTTTGCTACGCAGGCGAGACAAAAACTGTCATTTGCCACTTACAGTTTTGTGAAACACCTTCCAGAAATCATCATTTCAAACTCCAGTATGGCATTTATGTCTGTAAGTAAGTCATATTGTACCTACAGAGTGACATATGTTGTTATATACTCCATTCCTCTCTTTCTGAGATTGACAGTCTAGAACAGGGATTCTCAAAGTCTGGACCACCAGGTGTGTCACTCTGGACCACCCGGGAGGCTCTGTTTTTTTAAAATAGATTAACCATAAATAAACCATTAGTCGATTATTCACGTCTGCCCCCCCCCCCCCCCCCCCCCCCATTATAAAATCCTGGCTACGCCTGTGACTATAGTGCATGTACAGTATATTAGTGAAAGCTCTTGACTCTAATAAAAGACTGTACTTGGACAAGGTGTTTCCCTACATTGGCTGCTCTCTACTGGGGTGTGTTAAATGGGTACCTGGCAATGGTGAGGTAATAATAATTGCAAGGCTCGCAGTCAGAGCAGTATTAATACAGATGTGGCAACTCAAGGTAATTAAAACCAAATTATTATACATGTAGAATGTGCCTTCTGCAGTAAGATTACTAGAATATATGAGATAATGCAAGTTTCTGGAGCTGGATACATGTACATCTGTTGGTGGACATATATATAATAGTAAAATAGTAACAAGAAAAGACATACTAAAACTTTTCTGCAAGAATGAACAGAAAGTTGAAATCAGATAATATAAGCGGATCCAAGCTAAAGGAACAAAGCGCACAAAATAATAATAGGCTGTGATTGGCTGCTAGAAAGTAGACCTAGTGCCAGCAATTTGATGAAAACAGGCTGCATGCATGTAGCAATGCTAGCTAGAATGACACGAGAGTCCTTACAAATTCTTTCTGTCAGCACAGAATAGGGTCAGTGAGCTGAATAAAGGCAGCTTCCAGCATTAAAAGATGACTGATGTTTTGCGCTCGTCAGAGCATGCTTACTTGTGCACTGGATATCTGGAGACCAGTTGCCATCTTCCAGGCATCTTGCTGTGAGGAAGGCTGGGCCTCCAGGAAAGAATCCCATCAAAGGACGACTACTTTTGATACATAAGACCTTGCATCGAGTCCCATAGGGTTGAGGTGCTTGGTTATTCGGACTGACGTTACAGCCAAACACCATCATTGAACGTCGCTCAACCGGGAAAGCAAGGCATGTCACAGCTGAAAAAAATTAGCAAGACGGGAGTTAGTTAATGATTGTAAAGATTTATTATTGTATTCATGTTGCATTTACATGTAAAGTCAACACCTAAGAGAGTACAATGACAGTTTTCCTGTAAGTTGTCAGTTATGTAAGTTGTCTAAGTTAATAAATCCAAGACAAATTTTTATTGAATTATTACTGAAAATATATACAAACATTTGATGCAATATAACACCCCCAGGATACTGAATCTCATGAATGACCTCAATGACTAATGAGTTCCCCCAATACATAGGCTTAATAGAGGATCCAGCTGGTTCCCATAAGCAATGGGTTAAGATAATATACCATAACATTTTATGTTAAAGTGCACCCACAATATTTCTTTTTAAATGAAATACAAAATACAGATTTTCGCATTCTCAATGGTGAATCACTCGAAATACATGTATCATGTACCCATTATCATCTATTTTTATAACTATAAATTCAATTCATCAAGTATTCAATTTACATATTTACTTTACAAAATTGAAAAAAATATTGTTCTAATCAGTGCACTGCAAAAAACATGTATCAGCAAAAAGAAATAAAGAAGACAGAATAAGAAATTAGAAAAGAAAAAGAAAAAAGTAAAAAATAAATAAAATAGAAAAAGGGAAATCATAATTTACAGAAAAATAAAATAATAAAACTATTACCACTGATCATTCCGACCAATCATAAATCCAATGACTATATATTCCCCAAAACTCATTCTCATCATTTTGACTACCCGGTACACAAAGTCTTATTCATAGATTCTCAAAATAAATCTGTATATAAATAAAACCATGACGACCATCATTATTAGAGTAATTCAGTAGCATTCATAATCAGCTCCATCACCACCATCAAAACCACCACAACATCACCATCACCATCACCATCTCAATCATCATCTCCACCACCACCACCACCATCTCCATCATCATCATCATCATCACTGATCATCTCCACCACCACCACCACCATCTCAATCATCATCATCATCACTGATCATCTCCACCACCACCACCATCTCCATCATCATCACCACCACCATCATCACTGATCATTTCCACCAACACCACCATCTCAATCATCATCATCATCATCACTGATCATTTCCACCAACACCACCATCTCAATCATCATCATCATCATCACTGATCATCTCCACCACCACCACCATCTCCATCATCATCACCACCACCATCATCACTGATCATTTCCACCAACACCACCATCTCAATCATCATCATCATCATCACTGATCATCTTTACCACCACCACCACCATCTCAATCATCATCATCATCATCACTGATCATCTTTACCACCACCACCACCATCTCAATCATCATCACCATCATCATCACCACCACCATCTCTATCATCATCATCATCATCATCATCTCCACCACCACCACCACCATCTCAATCATCATCACCACCACCATCACCATCATCATCATCATCATCACTGATCAACTTTACCACCACCACCACCATCTCAATCATCATCACCACCACCATCATCTCCACCACCACCATCTCAATCATCACCACCACCACCATCTCTATCATCATCACCATCTCCACCACCACCACCATCTCAATCATCATCACCACCACCACCATCTCAATCATCATCACCACCACCATCTCCACCATCATCATCACCACAATCATCGCTTTCATCATCTCCATCATCATCAGCATCATCACCACCATCATCTCTATCATCATCACCACAATCATCGTTTTCATCATCATTGATCATCACCACCATTATCATCATCATCATCATCATTGATCATCTCCATCATCATCATCATCATCATCATCATCATCATCATCATCATCATCATCATCATCATCATCATTATCACCATCATCATTGATAGTCATCATCATCATCATCATCATCATAACTACTATCATCCTTTTTTATAATGACAAGTCTATTGCATACATGTACCTTGACAAACTGGTTGGTTACCCATCCACTGCCAGTTTCCAGCCAAGCTCCGTTCATCCCAAAGACACTTTTTAGTCGCTGCCCCAGACAGAGTGTAACCAAGGCGACATGCCAATGTACAGTTTGTGCCAACAAGTTGGGAACAGTTTTCAACCCAGCGGGAATTACTAGGAAGCAATTCTTGTGGGCATCTGATGACTGTGGAATGAATGGAGAAGAATTATACAATCTCAAAAAGCTACTCTGAATGTGTGTTCAAAGCAGAGAGACCTGATGTGAACATTAGATGCCATTATTCTGAAACCTTAGGAATATACAAATATCTTTTACATGCTTGCAATTTTCAAAAACAAAAACAAAATAAAGGTTTACTTGTCATACTCTTTAACTTCTTCAGCATCGGAAATAATTTTGAATGTATTTCATTGTCAAAAACTGTAGATCTATACTACAAGTATTTGAATTATTAAGCCTCTCAAACACGTTTAATACTCATTTAATAGTCATTTCATTAAAAAAATCATGGCCTGTATTAAATAAACTTATCAAGTATGAAATTAAGAGCTTTTTCTTTTTGCTAAGAGAAAAGTCTTAGCCAAAATGTGTATTCTACAGTGCGAGTCAAAAAAATGTTTACACCTAGAAAATTGCTAATTATTTAAAAAATCATCGATGAACATTAAATTGTTATATGTCTTATGAAAGAGTGTTTTATCCCAAATCATTTGGTACCATTTTTGTGTGGTATGTGTTCACGCTTGGATGAACAGGAGACATTGTTTGCGAGAGTGCAAAAATCGACTTGCGCCAAAGTTGCTTATGTGATGTTTGAATAAAACAATTGGGATTTGGGTATTAATTTGGTCTTTGCAGATCCAAATAACATCCCTAACAAAATTAATCATGCCACACATATCAAATATCGATTATCAAATATCAACGAACTTTTGTGCGCATGTGTGAGGGTGTGTGTGACTTTGCCCTTTGCAAAAAACATATGCAATGCATTTCATTTGATACATTCAATTCATTCTCTCACTCTGCTAATCCCGATATAATACATACTGTAGGCATTACTTTGGCGCAAGTCAATTTTGCACTCTCGCAAACAATGCCACCTGTTCATCCGAGCGTGAACATACCACACAAAAATGGTACCAAATGATTTGGGATAAAACACTCTTTTATAAGACATACATGTATAACAATTTAATGTTCATCAATGATTTTTTAAATAATTAGCAATTTTCTAGGTGTAAACTTTTTTTTGACTCACACGGTTTAAAAAAATTGGGGGATGAGAATTTTACCCTAAGAGAAAATAAATATTCTTACATTTTATCTAAGAAAATATGCCTCAAAAGCTTGCATTCCAATACAATAGAGATATCTCAGATAAGTAAGAATTCTACCCTATAGATATGTTCTAATTCTAAGACATGTTTATTGAATATGGTCCCAGGACTTTATAACACTCTTACAATTACAAAATCCCTCTTTCTGTAAAAAAAAAAAAAAATCTTAATAAGATTTCACTGTGGAATGAATGGGGAAGGATTCAAAATCAACAGGAAATTATTATGAATGTGTTTACAAAACAGAAAAACTTAAATTCATGCTCTCACTTTCTTTTACTTTATGACTGCCTGCACTTACGTTGGACAGTGATATAAAAGCGACAAGTTGCTGTGTTGCCATTTGAATCCGTAGCAGTTATAATGATAGCATGAGTGCCTTCGGGTAAGGTAACACCTGGCTGCCGTGATGAAGTGAAGTTATAAATCTCACTATGGGTGTCTACTGGTTGAGGCATATCCCATGTTACGACCACTTCTGTCATGCCGGCTGGAGCAGTAATCGTTTTATCTTGCGGACAAGTACCGTTGAAATGTGGGGCTGTGACATCTAAAACATGAAATAAGACTATAGAATTAGGCTACATAATTAAGTTAAAAATTAGATGAATGTGACTGCATTTCCAATATGCCTAGGACTGTCTGTTTATTAATCTCGAGTCCTTCAACATCTGATGTCGCGAACCCAAACTTTTCTCATTCAGTCTTTCAATGCTCATGCATGTACAGGAGCCAAGATTTATTGAACCTGGTTAACTTTTTATCAACCAATCACTCCTTTCGGGAGCTTTCAAGCCAGTTGGCATTTTGAAATGTGCACATATGCTAATACCCAAAAAATGAAATTTGCATTCTACTGGGTACCCATTTGTCACCTGGGTGGAGAAGAGCAATATAGATTAAACGCCTTGCTCAAAGACATAATGAAGTACCATGCTGGGATTGCATCTCTAGTAAAAGTGATTAGATGACTCGACTATGACACCTTTAGTTTGCGTCAGAGTCAAAGCATTTGTGCCATTAGGTAAGATATTCACTAGTATAGCCCAAATTACCTACACATGTAGTCAATCAGATAATACGTACCTTGGAGAATACAAGAAAACTTCTTAGCACTATGATAACAAAATTAAACTTTTCTTTGCCACAAGTGCCGATTACCACAGTCGCTCATTTCCCACGGGTGCATCTGATAACAGAAGGATCGCTTTGTGGAACACAAAACCTCTGCAAAATTACTAATTTCCAGTCTTTGACTAGCTACATTCTAGCCCTTTTAAGGCCTGTATACATCAATCGATCAATCTCAGGAAAAATGTACATATAGTCTAACACCCACTGGTATGAATATTGCATGATACGGCACAGGGAGATCGTTCCAATGGCTCATAAAAAGTGAAGTATCACATCTATTCAATATATAAAATATGAGGGAACTGGAAGAAATGTGTTCCAACCTTCACAGATGTGTGAGTCATCATAGTTACTCCATCCTCCAATCTCCTGGCATGTATGTTCTCTCTGTCCTTGATATCTATACCCCTCTGTACAAGACAGCGTACAGATGTTATGAACCGTTCCTCCTATAGTCTTGCAAGATGATGGCTCTATCACCCCATGCTCAAATGGTGGGATGGGATCACACTTCCTGCCTACAAAACAAACATGAAAGAATCAATATTAAAATTGAGAAAATATTGATTTTTATTCTTCTTCTTCTTATCGAGTCACTACACAAGTAACAAGAAACTTGAGTAGTGTGGTTGAAGGATTCGCAGATTTTCATCTGACAGGGACCGCGACGTGAACGCTCCTTCAATGGCCCCACTGTTTTTACTGTTCTCCTACACTTAACTATAGTCTAGATACAGTACAGGTGATTGATCTGCAGTAACCTCTAAGTAAGCTATATGGTAATGCAGCAGAATTAATGATAGTCTATCGTATATATTTTGAGGAGGTATCAGCAAGGTAGACTAAACTATAAAAATATAAAAAAAAAAAAAAGACGTAGGTCTATGACATAAAAAGAATATAATCGAAATGTCCGACTAGGTTCCGTGGCACAAACTCGGCATTATTGGACAAGCCTAACAATTACAGAGCTTGGTCTTGTTGCTCTGTTCGCCAGCAGTTTAAGGATATGAAACCCCGCGGCACACTACTCACAAGAGCTCTAACAAGCCAAGCTTATACAGAGCCTAAAAGTAAAATGAAATAATACCGCGTATGTACCAATCACCCAATCGATTCAAGAACAAATTATGATTAAGTTAATCACGTAAAACAGGAAAATATAAAAACAATAATTGAATAAATACCAAATTGTGAACTATAATAATATTATCAGCACTCAAAACACACCCAACGCACATATCAGTACAAAGCGTAATATAGGTCTGTTTTTACAGGAACAGTTAAAGTTTATGAATGCAATTTATTGCTACATAAATTCCTCATTCCGTTATTTGAAATGTGATGATAAATTTCTGAAATACTTGGACCTAACATTAAATTGTGTGTATACTCCAATAAACCCATTTCTATGTGCAGTGAATGTGATTTGCAGCAAGACTGAGTCAAGACTGATTCGATTCCTTTTCAATATTATGTTTCCAAAACTTCACAGTATATGTAGATTCCTGCATGTGTACCTCATAATCGACCTTGCCAATTGTTTCCAGTTTCTTTTTCAGTGTAATCTCATGACCATGCAGTACTCAATTAGATTCTGAATAATAATAATAAAGTAATTTTTATATAGCGCATAATAAAAAATTCTCTATGCGCTTTACAGCAATCCATATTACACCGCACATCGTGGTAGGATACCGTAAATCTCTGTGTATAAGGCGCACTTATACGGCGCACTTTTTTTACCGTCGGGAAAAATCAAAAGTCGGGGTGCGCCGTATACACAGGTACAGAATATTTTGAGTCCTCAAAATGCAACTTTTTATTGGTTTTCAAAAATCTCTGTGTCTCAACATGAATTTCATAATGAAAACAAAGAATAGAATCTACTATATGAAGTAAAACTACATTCCTAATTTGAAGGGAAGAGATTTTGATTTTGATTTTTTTTGTCAGTCTCGATAAATTATGCCCTTCAGAAAGCCCTTTGCCGGCTGAAGCTCTGCCGTGTCTTCAGCTCACACACCTGTATCATGCAGCTCACTTACACGGGGGCAGATTTGGTATCCTACCACGATGTGCGGTGTAATATGGAATTGCGATTTTAACCTGCGCAGTTGCGTTGCGTGGCAGCTAGCTTCGTAAGAAACGATCTTTCACGTCCCTTCTTTTACTTTTTGGCAATATGGTACGGATTTAGATCTAAATCTACCGGCAGATTTTATTAGAAAAATAAGTTATGCAGTTTATTTTCGTCTTCATATCAACAATGCAACATAAAATTGTCGATAAGTTGTGTGGAGTTATTCTAGAAATGTCCTGTACCATTGTAGTCCCATATGTTCAAATGGACGTGCTGTTTTGACTGCTGGATTTTGTTGTCTTAAAAATAGGGGTGCGCCTTATACACAGGTGCGCCTTATACACGGAGATTTACGGTAAAAAGGGCTTGTACGTGGGACACATTTCTCACTTACTTTCACAGTAAAAGTTCTCTCCAGACCAGGACCCGTTCACCTGGCAAGTCCGCAAGTCTGACCCATTGACTCTGAAGTAACCAGGATCACACATGAAGGTGCACTGTTCATCTGGTGTATAGGGGGCCTCACAACCAGACTTTGCCACCTTGGATGGAACTACGGGATGCGGACACTGGATACCTGAAATAGTACATAATCAAAAAGACTTTTACTAAGAAACCAACTCAAAGGCAAACCCTCTTGTATTGCTCTGAATACAAATAATCTTCAGATTATGTCAATCGGCGTGTTTCTATCTAAAGCCATTATCCGGTTAATGGCCGATAAGGGATAAATTTTTCCTAATAGAAACACAATTTCTCCAGCATTATCCGGATAATGCCGGGGAGAGCTTTTACGCGTTCACCGGCAAAATTATCCTTCTTTTACAAGGATAATGCAGGGGAAGCTAACCGGATAACGTAGGTAGAAACACACCCCATTCCGATTGAGTGCACATACCGGGGAGAAACCGGAAATAGGAGTGATCACGTGATCGGAATATTTTACCCCGACGCGCGCGACACTACAATCCCGGGTTGACCTAGCAGTCCCACAATACTTTGCGGTGACCTAATTAGCCAGAGTTCGATGAACTTTATCACGGCCTTTTTTCTGGCTAGATCGGAATGCACGTAGATAGGAACTGCCCTTACCTGGCATTATATGCTTATTTCTTCAACAGGATAAATTCAGTATAACTAATAGAAACACGCTGATTGTCATGGTTGCTTATTACACACGGCTTTAGAAATTGTCTGAAATTGATTTTGGAAAATATTTGTGATCGCATTCATGTTTCTAGAACAATGAAATTCTTGGAATAACAACATCCCTGTTCAGAGGTACTCCTGGGTTATAGGAGGGCTTGCAGCCTGTTTGCCAGCTTAGAGGGTACTATGGGGTGCATGCAGACACTGGATAGCTGAAATCAAAGTCATGAATAAGTCTCAAATAGTACTCAAATAGAACATTACCAGGTCACTTTTAGCATTCTTCTCTGATTGTCATATTTCTTTATCTAGATGAAAATATATCTATGAATCCATTACAGTATTGAACTCAATAGCATATTCGCCTTTTGATAGTATTTTGGGTCAAAAATCTACTCAATTCAACCATTAGGATAAATTTGGGTTTCTGTTAGCGAATGCCAAATCTATTTCAAGGCATATTTACATATGCCATAGTAAAGCTCCAGTTTTCAGTTTAAAGTGTACTGTGCTTTATTTTCTGTATCTTATAACACACAACTGATTGGGCACTCAAGAGACCCTTGTACAGTATTCATCCTCCATTGTATTTTAAGGCCTGTGTGAATAAGTCAAAGTGAGGGAGAAACAGATACAATTATTACATCAATGACAAAATTGGAGGGACTCACTTTCGCAGACGGCTTTCTGGCCGATCCATGTTTGCTGGCTGCCATCTGACCCTCCCATGTCACAAGTCCTTGTGTTTGATCCAATGAGACGGTAACCATAGTTACAGGTAAAATTACAGACTGAACCATAGTGATAGCTGCAGTTACCAGCAATATCTCCATTCAAAGGCACACTCAGGTAAGAACAATATATCACTGGGGAAAAATACAATAGGCAACAAATAATATGCTTATTTTCTTTGTGTCAAACATACATGATATGAAACTACAGTCAACCTCGCAAAAGCAACATTGACGGGCGGGACCGAGTGGAATGTGTAGACTTGGGCAATCTTTGACTTGCGCAGAAGTCATAGAAATACAACTTACACATGTGTACTACATGTACATGTATGTTGTCCCTAGGCATAACTGACCTGTAGCCCCTCGACACCTTGCCAACGTGGCGTAAACTGTGATCACAACCCCAAACAGCTTGTGCAACAACCCCAACCTATGTCCGATTTCCAGATCAAAATGCAATAATTGAACAAATTTTAAACAAAAGATATTCCTTATAAAAATCAGGGCAATGCAAATACCAACCAACCCTACCTACTTTTATGGACATTGAAAAAGGAAATCTAGGACATACAAATCAAAATAGATTGCCCTTTTCTCGATCTTATTTTTCGTAACTGCCTTTATCATGAATTTCAGTTGTTCGCTTGTCACTCATGTTCAGAAGTACAGATGAGTTTCTGAGCGCTTTAGTACATGATATCCCATTCATCTTTCTCCCTCTTGAAAACGTGTATAGACAAGTTATTCAGTGCGTGCTGTGGTGATCCTCTCCAAATCTCTGATCCCAATGAGTAGCAAATTGAAGACATCGGCATGCCTCATGCCCAACAAACAAGCGCACATGTGCAAGTATGACGTTTTTCATGCTTGATTTACAAGTCGTTGTTTTTTATATTTTATTTCTTCTTCCATTACTATCTTTGAAATATTTTAAGTTTTTTGTTTAAAGTTTGTTTTCAGTTAGTTCCTTTTCCTTCTGTTCTCAATATCGGTAGGAGAGAGAGGTGGTTACAAGAGAGAGAGAGAGAGAGAGAGAAAGAGAGAGAGAGCAAGAGAGGCAGTATGTAGGAGAGAGAGGGAAAGAGAGGCGGTATGTAGGAGAGAGAAAATCAGAAAATCTGGAGAGCAGGGGTATATTATGTCAACAAAATCAGTGTGCGACACATTCTTTGACAGTTTGAGGACACTTTGTGGCCTCATTCCACTTTTGTGATGTGAATTCAATGCTTTCTCTTTGTAACTGTTTTAGGAGTTTAATCAAGTTGGGCGATTATTTGACTTTAAAAATACTATCGGTAATACAGAGGATTAACACATGTGAGTTATATAGAAAAAATGGGACTTTTTATTTTCATTGACTTAACCCTTACTGTACTGGGGGGGGGGGGGGGCCTTCCAGGCCCCCCCCCCCCCCCCTCGACATTTTCGGAGATTGCGCCGCAACCGCTTGGAATTTTGAATTGTTGTTTCATGATTTTTTTTCTCAAGTCTTACGCACATTTTGATACCATTTTCATCGAAATCGGATATACCTGTAAGGCGTTACATAACAATTAGTATCCGCATGTCATCCAAAAAAAAAAAAAAAAAAAAAATCGCATCAAAATTTGCATAAATTATCATTATTAATTACATTAAAATAACTTTTTTGTGTTAGAAAAGAAGTTTCAACATTCAAAAAGTGGAGTTTGACATGTTTTCTGTAAAATGCATAAAATTTGCATTTTGCATAATTAATTAGGCTAACGACAAAAATTTGCATATTCGGAAAAAACTTATTATACTATCTTGTTTCTTATGTAAATATCTACAAACATGCAAATTTTCGTGTTCATCGGACAATCGAAGGCCGAGATCATAAGGGGGGCCTCCCAGGCCCCCCCCCCCCCCCAGTCAGTGGGTGCTCAAAATAGCCCAGTACAGTAAGGGTTAAGCAGTTATTTGACACATGTGATGTCGACTTGTGCGAGGTTGACAATAATATAAAGCGGCCAGAAACTTTTGCAAATTGCTAAGAACAGCCATTAATGACACGAAGCTTTCGCAATTGGCATTGCAAAAACTTAGTGTTGTATCAATTGTGACTGAATTATATCACTGCAAGAAAGCTCATGAATCTGAACCACATAGTAATTTGACTGCATAGATCATTTCTGAATGTCCTGCTACTCAAGTACATAAAATATATTCCATACAAAGTCATGATCTTTGAAAAATGTTCACTGAGAGAGAGAGGAAAAAAGGAATATACCTCCATAATAAAGAATATTGCTTCATTGTTTAGTAATGCCATATTACACTATAAAGACATAATGAAGCGCTATGGGTTAATGTGATGAATGTAAGTGTCCTGTTTGTCATAACCCCCCCCCCCCCCATCCCAATATCATATCTAACAATAGATGAACATTTGGGAACTTGGACATCTTCAGGCACATGAAGAAGAGATTGTCAAGTGCAGACAAACCTGTCACATCAATTACAAACTCGCAGGCATGATGAAGCTATGGTTTAATCTGAATGTAAATGTCCTACTTATCATACCACCTACCCCTTTCATCCCAATATTGTATCTATTAAAATGTGGAACTCTGACATCTTGAGGAACAAAATATGAAGAGACTTTCAAGTACAGACTAACCTGTCACATTGACTTCAAATACAGACTAACCTGTCACATTGACTTTCAAGTACAGACTAACCTGTCACATTGACTTTCAAGTACAGACTAACCTGTCACATTGACTTCAAATACAGACTAACCTGTCACATTGACTTTCAAGTACAGACTAACCTGTCACATTGACTTTCAAGTACAGACTAACCTGTCACATTGACTTCAAATACAGACTAACCTGTCACATTGACTTTCAAGTACAGACTAACCTGTCACATTGACTTCAAATACAGACTAACCTGTCACATTGACTTTCAAGTACAGACTAACCTGTCACATTGACTTTCAAGTACAGACTAACCTGTCACATTGACTTTCAAGTACAGACTAACCTGTCACATTGACTTTCAAGTACAGACTAACCTGTCACATTGACTTTCAAGTACAGACTAACCTGTCACATTGACTTTCAAGTACAGACTAACCTGTCACATTGACTTTCAAGTACAGACTAACCTGTCACATTGACTTTCAAGTACAGACTAACCTGTCACATTGACTGTGAAGTTGCAGGTGGCTGTATTATTAGCCTCATCCAGAGCAACCACTGCGATGATATTCTCGCCATCCTCAAGTTGGTAGGGAGACGTAGCTGATCTGAGATACGTCACTGGCTCCCCTGAGTTGTCTTCTGCTATGGGGTCTGGTACGTTCAGCACCACGTAGGCCATGCCGCGGTCTGCTGTTACATTCTGGTTCTCAGGGCAAGTGTTGCCAAAACTTGGGGGATCCATGTCTATAAAGGAAGCAAAGGATGTACTATCAAGTGAAGGATAAAGTTACAAGGTATAACGACCACCCCACCCCCCCCCCCCCCCCCGAAAAAAAAAAAAAAAAAAAAAAAGAAGAAGTTTGAATTAACATTGAAAATAATTATTCATAGAGAAGCTACATGTTGAATTATGTAACATAAATTTAAATCATTTGAATCATATTCATAGCTTTCCAGAATGAAACACAGTAAAACAAAAACAAATTAAAAACTAGAAATTTAATTAGTCATGGGGACGAATTAGGTGGTCTGTCTTCAATTTTATGATCATTGAAAAGTCAAAAAAGAAAAAAAATGAAGAAAAAAAATTGTTGGAGACTCCCGGACTCGAACCAGGGATCTCGAGGTCCGAAGTCAAGTGCATTACCGATATACCAAAACATTTCCCATAGCGATTACACGTAAACCGAAAATGAAATTCTCAAATCCCACTTTGCAAGTGAAATATGAGCATGATCCCGGCATCTGATCGAGAAATAAATGGCACACTTGTGATAGCTTATTGTCTCAGCTACAACATACTCGATGCTCAGCGAAAACAAAGCTGAGACGACGGAGATATTGCTCGTGAAAGACGGGAATGTAGAATCCAGTTTTCAGAAAAAGTCATGTCCCATAGAGAATACACGCAAAATGTAAAAAATTGACATGCGTCCTTTTATCGCAAAAATACGCCATGATGCTTTCGTCAAAATGAAAATTCGTGATGACTGCATCTGTAGAGAATTGTCTCAGCTAAAACATATCAAAATGTGGATGAAAATTGATCAATATTTACAGAGATACAATCAATTTTCCAAAAATATGATGACGTCATAATATGCAAATTGAAATTTTGAGTTCGGAGGCAATTATGATGACGTCATGAGTTAATTGAGGGTCAAATGAGACATGAAATCATATTTCCGACTCATACTTTATCAAGATATGAAAAAAAAATTGGGGTCATCTTGCATCCTAAAGAGCTACAATGGATTTTGTATAGGCATGTTTTTGCCCATGTATGCTATGTTTTACAAGAGCTCGCACGAACGGACATTTACCTTGAACGGAGGCAATCATGATGACGTCATGAGTTAATTGAGGGTTCGAACGGACTTTACCTTCAACGGACGCTCATTTCGTTATTAATGGTCATAAAGAGATAAACATGGTATCAAATTGTTCGGAATAAATTGGGCAATACTATGATAGACAAAAAAAAGGCGATTCTAGGTTGCGTACGACCATTACGAACACAAACGTCACGCAAATTTATGCTTGCGAAAATTTTCGAAATGCTTGAAATGGCCTAAAACGTACTCTTATTTGATCAAAAAGTGATTATGACCATTTTTTATTTTTGCGCGCACCGACGCGCGGACGGACGCGTACGCGCGCGTTTTTTTACCTTAAGTTGACCGGACGGATATTGACCTTAATCGTTATAAATATGAATGATAAATGATTTACGGTTATGAAGATATGATCATGAGTTGATTTTCAGAGTACTTCACAAAATGGCGCCTGGATGACGTCACGATATTTTGATGAACTTGAAAATGTTCCTGTCACGTCTTATGAAGATGACCAATGACTGTGTCAAATTTAATTGAAATTGGGTTATTCAATTTTGAGTTATCGTGTAAACAAAAACGTGGTCACAAATAAATTCTGAGTTTTTGTACAATTCCAATTAAATTACTAGAATTTAATTCGTCACGAGGACGAATAAGGTGGTCTGTCTTCAAGTCTTATGATAGATTATAATATTTACTATATTGAAAAAGGGAGAAGTTATATAGACATGTAAACAATGATGATCATGGTGATGATCTTGATAGTGATGGTGATGACGATGATGATGATCATGATGATGTTGATGATTATCATCAACAGACCATGATGACATCAGACTGAAAAAAATGAGAGAACATTTAGATAGTATATAGTCTCAGCTACAACATACTCAAAAATCAACAAAAATCAAGCCGAAATAACGGCGATATTGCTCGCAAAAGACAAGAATGTAGAATCCAGATTTGAGAAAAAGTCATCTCCCATAAGGATTACACGCAAAAAGTAATGGATCAAGTGATAATAGGGTAATAATAAAGTAAATATGGTTGTTTATTACATTATTTGCGATTGTACGTGTTTTAATATTCAAAGGAGATGGTACAGTGAAAGGTCAAAAAGAAAAAAAAGTGAAGGAAAAAATTGTTGGAGACGCCCGGACTCGAACCAGGGACCTCGAGGTCGGAAGTCAAGTGCGTTACCGATATACAAAAACATTTCCCATAGGGATTACACGTAAACGGAAAATGAAATTCTCAAATCCCACATTGTAAGTGAAATATGAGCATGATCCCGGCATCTGATCGAGAAATAAAGGAGACATTTGTGATAGCTTATAGTCTCAGCTACAACATACTCGAAGCTCAGCAAAAACGAAGCTAAAACGACGGAGATATTGCTCGTGAAAGACGGGAATGTAGAATCCAGTTTTGAGAAAAAGTCATGTCCCATAGAGAATACACGCAAAATGTAAAAAATTGACATGCCTCCTTTAATCGCAAAAATACGCCATGATGCTTTCGTCAAAATGAAAATTCATGGAAACTGCATCTGTAGAGAATTGTCTCAGCTAAAACATATCAAAATGTGGATGAAAATTGATCAATATTTACAGAGATACAATCAATTTTCCAAAAATATGATGACGTCATAATATGCAAATTAAAATTTTGAGTTCGGAGGCCATTATGATGACGTCATGAGTCAATTGAGGGTCAAATGAGACATGAAATCATATCTCCAATTCATACTCTATCAAAATATGAAAACAAAATTGGGTTCATCTTGCATCCTAAAGCGCTACAATGGATTTTGTATAGGCATGTTTTTGCCCATGTATGCTATGTATTACAAGAGCTCGCACGCACGGACATTATCTTAAACAGACGCTCATTCCGTTATTAATGGGCAGAAAAAGGTGAACAAGGTATCAATTTGCTTGGAAAAATGTACCAAATATGATGACAGAGAAAATATAGCGATTTTATGTTGGCAAATACCAGTACGCGCGAAAACGCGCGCACACGCGCGTGCGAGCTTTTTTTTGCGAAACGCTTAAAATGGCCTGAAACGTATGCAAAATTAATTTTAAACGATTTGGAGCATTTTTATTTTTTGCGCGCGCGCTGACGCGCGGACGTACGCATGCGCGCGCGTTTTTTGACCTGAAATTGATCGGACGGATATTGACCTTAATCATGATAAATATTAATAAGAAATGCCTTTCCGTTATGAAGATATGATCATGAGTTGAAAGTACCAAAAAAAATACAAAATGGCGCCTGGATGACGTCATGAAAATTTGATGACCTTGAAAATGTTACTGTCACGTCTCATGACAATGACCTATGACTGTGCCAAAATTGAACGAAATTGATTGAACTGATCTTGAGTTATCCTGTTAACAAAAAAGTGCGGAGAAATAAAAATAAATAATAAATAATAAATAAAGAAAATTCTGACGAAAACAATAGGTGATCTGTTTTCAACAGACCACCTAATTAAATACAGATTTCGTGAAAAATTGGAAATATATTTAAACAATTCTCATTCCAATAAGATGAAAATAATATTTAAAGAGAAATTACATGTATAAATGTCAAGTTATCAACGATTCTAGTATTATGTAAATTTCATCAGCTCCTCTCCTCAGTGCTAATGTAATGTACATGTACCATTATGTAACTGCTTGAGTGATATGCCTAAAAAGTACATGTACACCCTCTAATATTCAAAAGTATTTTTTGTGTTTTGTTCTTCTCATAGATCTATTTGGGGGGGGGCTGCCTCCCTCTATCCCTTCTTACCAATGCATGATGAACTGATTTCCTCATCTGACCAATGCCCATCCAGCCCGCATGTTCGTATAAATGTGCCCACATGGCTATAGCCATCTTGGCAAAATAATACACACTGATCGTCATATTGTCCCCCACTCGTGGTACAGTTAAGCGGATGGTACATTCCATTGTCTGAATTCTCTAGCGGAGGGCAAGTCACCACTGGAATGAGTAGGGAAAAAGTTGTTGGGAGAAATGAAAAATAAAGTATATATGCTAAAAAAATATTTGCATTCATCAATCATTTCCTAATAATATTGTACATGTAGGATCAAACATAATTTTAAATCACAGGCTCTGGCACATAGAAGAGAATATGTACAGATTCAATGCAATTCATTAAGAGGTTCATGATATGCAAATGCATTGTGGAAGATATCAAAAATAAAACAATTGATATAGTAAGTAAATGTATAAATTAAAGAAACAAAAAAAAAATAAACTGTGAATAAATCTACCGGTAATTTAAATATAGATTAAAGGTATTACAAAGTTTTGGTATGGGATCATGAATTTGGTTCAAATGAACATCTTGGAAACATATGCGATCCTACAATATTCAGTGATCGTTGTCGCGGTTGAAATCGAGTCTAAAGTGATGAAATTGTAATTAATAAACTCTTTTCATTCTATAGCTCCCTCTCAAAGTCAAGATATTAATTTAGCTATAGAACAATGTTTCTTGACTAAAAATCGACTGACTGGCTATGCCCGTTTGGAAGTTATATATCACAACTACATATTATGAGATTTTCATGGTTGCAGCTACCATTGTATGGTCGCAGGCGCTATTTTAATTATTATTGAAATTTACCGGGAGCACCTGTAAATTTTAATATTCGATTTGTCTCGAAAGCAAAAGTGTGTTAGGGGCTAAGTTTTTTAGTGTGTATATTACATCCACAGAGGCTTCCAAATATTTCAAAATTGTAAAGAATCACTATCCAGCCAATATTCAAAATTTCCCAAAACTTTGTATTTCCTTTAACTTTGTATATGCCACACAAATAATCTCACGGTGTCATATTGTATTCATCATAAGACTTCAAGATTATTTAAGTTTTCCGGAGCATAATTAAACTACACCCCTGTAAAAATGGTTGGCAAGGAGTTAATCAAGACCGGATGTGCGTAATACTGCAAAGCCATTATGTTGCACAAAGCAATCCTTGCCTCAATTCTCGCTACCCCAAATAGCGATTCTGCCGAGATCCGGGGAAAATCCTGAAAAACGCATTGCATTATGGGATAGCTTTTCGACATTACAGCTTCCTGTGCAGGCGTTCGTGATCACAACCCTCTCTTTCACGGTAGAGTTTAACGGCCTTTTGTGCTAAAGTCACTAATTCTGCCCGAAGCTTTCCATTGCATATTATAATCTGTACAAATTACACTGATTGGCATCGATTTTAGCGTGCGTGAAAACTCTGCACAGCGAACACAGGAGCTAGCGCCAGCGGGATGGGACTCTATACCGGAAGTTGTAGTGACGACCCGAGAGAGTGAAAATTACCTCGTCTCGCGAATTTCGAGATTTTCGTACCTATTTAGGGTAGCGAGAATTGGTGCCTATTTTTAAGTGCAAAATTGCACATGTGGCAAACAAAAATCCATTTAAAGAGGCGAAGAAAGCAACTTTGTTATATATTTTGAATTTGTGTAGCAAAGAGTGATTTTCAGGAGAATCCTTTTACACATAATGCTCTCAGATACCCACTAGTATACAGGAGGGATTAAATACAGGTTAAAAAAGGAAAAAGAAATAGAGGCTGCAATAATTAGGTAGGAACTTAATACCAGTGCAGTAAAGTGTTGAACCAGACCATGTGCCATCTTTTTCACAAGTCAGGTGATCATTTCCGCTGCTCCACTTGTAGCCAAACTGACACTCATGGACACATGTTGAGTTTTGGATAGGAGGATCAGCACATGATACCACTGATGCATTGGCTGTAACATTGACCACTGGGCATTCCACCACTGAAAGAAAATTCAAAAAGAATACCTATTCATAGACATTCAAGTACCAGCATGGTGAAAGATACTTAAATTTGAATGCCTAACATGCATACCTGCCAACATTTGAAAATGAGAATTAGGAATTTTTAGCACGGTATGGCTTCGAAAATAAGAAATATGTACCTTAACAGGCGTTCGCACATGCAGCAGCAGTGTAACTGGCAATACGCGGTAAATCTGTGCAAAAAAGCGAATACAAATTCGCTGCTCAATCATGCAGCCCTTCAACGCACGCAATACGTGAACTCTCACATCGCGGCATATGATAAAACAAGCTTAATTTGGCTTAAGCAACAAACAAACAAAAACAAAAAATCAAAATTTTGAAAAAAATGATTATTCCTGATTTTGGGGTCCTAAAAATCCAGAAATACAGAATATTCTGGATTATTCGTAAGGGTTGGTTGTAGCCCTGTCTGTAATCAATCCAAATCTGGAAAGAAACCCATAAAATTTGTGAAAGTTTACTGGACTGTTCTCGGGGTCTGTATTCATACGTAATTTTGTTGTACATATAGCTAGTGTGCGAGCTATAGACACCAATTTAACTTCCAATCTGCAAAACATTGTGAATTCATGCAAAGATTGGAATTATAAATATGCAGATTACCATGGATCAAAGCAAAGCAAGTACGTAGAATCATGAAACTATCCCGATTATATTGATATCAATAATTCTTTTTAAGTGTCCTTCATCAAGAGACATAAAATATGTGATAAATTCTCAACATTTATCACATATTTTGTGCCAGATTTACGTAGCTCACAATGACAAATTTTAAAAGTTAATCTGAATGCCTTTTTGTAATATGACCTGAATGGAATATTGCTTGTGGTACATAACTAACCTGTACAGAATGTGTCCATATCCATCTCCCATTCTCCATCTGGCATACAGAGGACATCGTATTCCTCTGTTACAGACCAATAGCCTGGAATACACTCTACAGTACATCGTCTTCCAGGCTCCATTGTGCAATCATCCATCAAGAAACGACCAAATGATACACTCGCATTACACGTCAGATCTACAGACGCCAATTCACAATCAAGGTTAATAATAATAATTAAAACAAAATAAAAAATAATAAACATATTAATAACAAAAATAACAATAATAATGATACCGGTACTTTTTGTAGAGCACATAGACACTATGATCGTTAATCAGTAGACCATTTCAAGGCCAGTCTGAAAACTTTATCTTATGGCCAACTTTAACTAATAGCATCTTTTATAATGTAATGTAAGCATAATTGTATCGAAGTATATTATGTAGCTCATTGTAAGCGCCTTGAGCACCCTCTGGGTGGATATGTTGCGCGTTATAAATGTCTTTATTATTATCGTACATGTGTTTTCCACAAAGCTTTGGAAATGTTTCCTTTACTTTAGCAACTACTATTAGAGCACAGTGCATATAATGACCAATTCATTATTCTCATATACGGTACATCTTTATAGCGCTTTACCAGTTACAACATAATTACAAACCAAAATGCTTACAGTGCATTTCAAGGAATAATCCTATCAGGTCCTCATTTACCTCATCTGGGTCTAGAGTGGCACATGTCGATTAATGCTTTCCAAAGGATGTTGGTGCTATAGCAGGAATTAAAATCTTCTACCTTGTGTTACCCAGTCTAGCAAATTACATGAAGGCGATGTACTAGACTAATGTCATTTGGCAATACAAGACATTCGCCACTTTCCACCCAGATGTTAATAAATGGGTACCAGTTGGAAGGTATTACTTGAATGCTGTGAGCAGAGACATCTGTAGCCTAGAAGAGCCAGGGTAATATTGGAGCGCCTTGAGCACCTTGCTTGGGGGATATGTGTGCTATACAAATACCCAATGTCATCATCATCATCATTACTATTATTAAATACTTATTATACTTATTTATGTTACTATTCCACAACACCTGTGTCCACCCTGTGCATAATTAGTTGTTCCCAATTACTAAGGAGCTGTCAGAGACAGATGCTACATAGTTTTCAGTGCTCAAGGAATTCAAGGAATTCCTTCCTACTGATGGCCATATAACACCTAGAATGGCAAATGGAGAATGGCAAATGTAGATTTATGTCTTGCCAATAAGATCTGCTTTTCTTAACCACCTAGACGGGAAAACATACCTGTCTATCAGGACTACCATTTTTCTTTCTCTTCATGTGTTTCCTATGTATTAACTCTTATCCTGCCATGAGAGTGCTAGCGCGCTATTGTTATAGTGCCGTGTGCATGCGAGCGAGCCACCGCTACGCTGCTTTGTTCACGCTAGCGCGCATATGTAATAACAGTTATTGTTCATGCCCATTGCACCGTGCTGAGTGCTTTTGCAGCGCTATTGAAAGTACCATCGCGCGCATCAGATTATCGGCTTTGGATTACGCGTCTTTGTATACAACAGTCAGATTGGATTTTCTCGAGTAATTCAGCGATTTGTTTTTTGTAAAGATTTAAATAACACGCACTTGAACCAACCTTAAAATTAACTTGGCACACAGGAGATTAGCACTGTGGCACTGGGTGCATTGTATGGGTGGCAGCTTAAGAGTTAAAGGCACCTCATTATAAAGACTCCCCTTTTACCTGGTCTTCCTTGAGTAGTCTTAACATACAGGTTTAGCTTACTTGAAGTAAGACATGTAGTATTTGTTTCCGAGTCCAGTTCAATACCATCAGCACACTTGCATACTCTACCAGTAGGGGTAGGAATACATAGATGACTGCAGCGTCCATTGTCTTTAGAACAGGCATTACTTCCTGTAGGGAGCCAAAGATTTAAAAAAAACACCTGTTAACAGGATTCTTCCTCATCGCAGAGAAAAGAATAAATCAAAAATTAAACGGAAAGTAAAATAGAGTTGTGGTAAGGGGTGGTTATATCATGTTTTTTCATCAAAGTTTATGCACCCAGTGATAGTGGATGGCAGCAAAAATAAGTCCTTACCTACTTTTATAGTAACTCTGTTCAAGAAATATATTGTTATAAAAGGAATTCAACTGATTGTGTTCTCGACAGTCAATTTTTACAAAAAATAGTCAAAATACAATCCTTAACAGATTACCATTCTCCACAAAATGTATGATAATCTTTTTAAAAAAATCAAAGGTAATTGCATTGCAATATTTCTGAAATATTTATTCATGATACTTTACTATTGTATATTTCAGTCTCATCTTTACTTTATCAAAGATTTCTTTTCCGTAAAGTACAGGTTGAATGTGAATACCGTATATATCTTTTAAAGGCATGATAAACAAAGATATGTCTGACACGCATAGTCCCTTGATGAGTGATAGTCACGTACTCTCTGAGCTATTAAAAGTTCTACAGACAAATTATTGATTATCAAAGACTGCCTGGAATCATCTAAATATTTTGTTTGTACATGTATAGGTGTCAACTGCAACATGAGGATAAACACTGGTCAATCAATATGGGTTTTGTAGTTTAGTCATTTGACATACAGTATGTTTCAAGCTTAGTTCGATGGCATTTAATGTCAGACGACAAAGGATAGTACAGTCAGATTGGTATAGTAACGAGAGAGTAGTCTTTAATACTGATGGGGCCATCTGGCGCCCTCTTTTGATTGAAGCTTTACATATGTTCTTCTAAAATCTCAGAAACAATATTGACACATCCTCCCCTCTTTGAGCTTTGTGCCGGAGAATGTCTCAATTTTGGAGGTCAATATCAACCTGGTACCAAAACAGATAAAAGATTAAAGAATATCAAAAGATTGGTTTATGAGATCTTTTACAATCATATAGCTGCACAAAATAATATTTCAAAGCAAAAAATATCAGAGTCCTTTTGAGTTCTTGTGAGTCTTCATAGTGTCAGAAGATTTGGGATTGTGTTTAGAGTCCAGTTTCTTCAAATTTTAAAAAAAGTTCAAATGTCCAAACAGAGTGAGATGAAGTGATGTCATTCACGTATATCGCGAATGTTCTCTTTTTAAGTGTTCAAAATGTTACGAAATCTTTCATCTTATGCGGTTCTCGACGTTGTCTGTTTGAACGTCTCAGCGAGCTTGTGTTGTTCTCGTCAAGCGTCTCAGATGTACCATCACCGCGAAACTTCACAGGACTTGTAGTGGTAGATTGACGCTGCTCTGTAGTCCTCACCTTGGGTTGGTTGTTGTCCTGGCATTCCCAGTTAAACATGTTGGGAATAGGATCAAGTGTATCTGACGTGGATGAGGTCGCTCTGAGATGTTCTCTGTTTCTACGAAGTGTTTGACCATCACAGCGAACTTCATATGAGCGATCGTCTAGTTTCTTCAGGATCACCGCTTTCTTCCATTTCTTTCCATGGTTGAATGGCTTCACACGTACAGTTGCTCCAAGTGGAAGATCCTTGAGCTTCCTTGTATTTCTGTTGAAATACTTCTCTTGTCGTCTCTGGTTTGAATTGAGTTTCTCGACATCAGGTCCTGAGTCACGATCAGGCATCAACAACTGAGTTGTGGTGGGTAGGAGTGTACGTGTTCGTCTACCCATGAACCTTTGCGCAGGACTGGTCTGGGTACCTTGAGTTGGTGTATTACGAACGTTGAGTAAGGCTAGATCAACGTTATCTCCAGTGTCCTTGCATTTGGTAAGCAGTCTTTTGGCAGTCTTAACAGCAGACTCTGCCTTGCCATTTGCCTTGCTGTTGTGAGGTGAGATGGTGTTATGCTTGATTCCCATCTCTTTGGCAAACTCAGCAAAGTCCCTTGAAGAGAAAGGAGGTCCATTGTCTGAGACAATGATCTCTGGCACTCCATAGCGTCCGATGTGACGTTTCAGTCGCTTGATAACTGCGGGGGCAGTCGTCCTCTGTAGCTTTTCTATCTCAAAGAAATTGGAGTAGTAACAGACCATAATGAGATAGTTCTCGTTATCATGATGGAAGAGATCGATTCCAATTCTTGACCATGGCCTGTCAGAGATAGGATGAGACATCAAAGGTTGGGCAGGTTGAGAGACTGAGTTTTCTTGACAGGTCTCGCATGTCTGGATCCACTCCTTTATCTCCTTGTTCATACCTGGCCAATAGACATATTCACGGGCTCTTCTCAAAGTTCCTTCGACTCCATTGTGGCCAATGTGTAACTCCTCCTTGATCTGTCGCCTCATCTGCTTAGGGATTACCAACCGTTCTCCCTTGAAAATCAGATCATCAGTCACCGAAAGTTCATCTCTGAAACCGAAGTATGGAGTCAGTGACAAAGGAAGCTTTGTCTTGTTGTCTGGCCACCCATCAAGTATGGTGTCTTTGAGCTGGGAGAGAGTTGGATCTTGGGTAGTCTGTCTCTTTATCTCAGCTATCTTGTCATCAGGGAGAGACAAGAGTTTGACAGCATTCACCACCTCTAGATCATGCTGTCCGCTCTCATACGGAAGAGAAGCACGGCTTAGTGCATCAGCCAAGATGTTGTCCTTCCCTTTAAGGTATTTCACTTCAACATCATACGCCATGGCGCGTAGTAACATTCCTTGTAGGCGTTTGGGAGCTTTGTCCAGGGCCTTCTTCACAATGCACTCCAGTGGTTTGTGGTCACTATATACTGTTGTCTTACGACCAAAAGTGAACTGATTCCACTTTTCCAGTGCAAAGACTATTGCTAGCATCTCCTTCTCAATGACAGAGTATCTGGTCTCAGGATCACTCAGCATCCTACTGGCATATGCTATTGGTTGACCATCCTGTAGCATCACAGCACCTAACCCTGTAGCACTGGCATCAGTTTGGATTTGAAGTGGCTTGCTTTGGTTGTAGAACGCCAACACAGGAGCTTGTATCAGCATCTCTTTCAGCAACCTAAAGGCTTTGTCATGGTTGGAGTCCCAAGTCCACGCAGAGTTGTTGTGGGTTAAGTCATTGAGAGGCTTCATGACATCAGATAGTTTGGGCAGATACCTGGCCAAATAATTGACCATGCCACGTAAGCGATGGATGTCATCCTTGCAGGTTGGAGAACTCATGTTCAGGATTGCATCGATCTTGGATGGATCAGCTTTCAGTCCAGAGTTGGATACTATGTGGCCTAGGAACGAGATTTCCTTCAGTCGAAATTGGCATTTCTCCTTGTTCAACACTATGCCAACAGTTTGACATCTCTGTAGAAGACTCTGTAGTCGGGTATCATGCTCAGCATCACTGTTACCCCAGATTATGATGTCATCTGCCACACATCGTACCCCTTGAAGACCATCCAGTGCTAGATGAAGTCTCTTTTGGAAGATTTCGCTGCTAACCTTCAAGCCAAATGGTAGACGTTTCCATTTATACCTTCCCCAGGGCGTTGCAAAGGTAGTTAGCAGACTTGAGTCGTCGTCAAGAACACAGTGCAAATATCCATCTTTGAGATCACAGATGGAGAAGACCGTTGCATTGGACAGTTGAGGCAGGATATCATCGAGAACAGGCAGAGGATAATGTTCTCTTTTCAGCACGAGATTGAGTGGTCTAGGGTCTAAGCACACACGCACTTTACCAGATTTCTTCTGTACAACAGCCATCTGGCTTACCCAGTCAGTTGGAGAACTTACTTCCTCAATCAGGTCTCTTGTCTGCAGTGCATCAAGTTCATCCTTCACAATACTTCTCAAGGATTCTGGAGGAGTACTCATCATCTTCGAGTTGGTGAACACTCTTGGAAGTACACACTGCAGATCCCTTGAAGTGATTGGGCTTATGGCACACATTGCACTTTTGACCCCATGCAGGGCAGCATTCCTTCTTCATTTCGTGTGATTTATTACAGAACTTGCACTTTTTGAGCTCTTTCGGCTTCTGCTTTACAAACTTCTGCTTTCCACTTCCAGTTTTAGCATGTTTAGGGAAAGGTTTTCGATTCACCCTGTTGATTTCCTCACTTTTCAACGCCTTCATGTGAGTAGACGTCGCTTCAACTGCTTTACAAACATCAATGGCAGTAGAGAGGTCAAGATCAGATTTGGAGATGAGTAGTTCTCGCATACGATCATCACGTACTCCCAGTAGAACACGATCAACGAGCAATTTGTCATTCATGCAGTCACAGAATCCACACGTCTTACTCATTGTACGCAGAGCTGTCACATACTGTTCAATAGATTCACCATCTTCCTGACTGCGTTGATTGAACTTGAATCTTTCAAAGAATTCTCTGCTCTCACCAAGGAAATGTTTATCAAACTTATCCAGTATCACAGAGCATTTCACACTTTCAGCGGCATTAGCAAACTTCATGCCGTTGTAGACACGCAGACAATCTTGTCCCACACTGTGCAGTAGTAGTGCAGTTTGGTACCGATCTGGTTGTTTGGAGAGGTTTGTGAGAATAGTGTAGTTGTCCCATTGCTGTCTCCAGATTTTCCACCCTTCAACTAGACCTACATTTCCCGCAGCCGCATGGAAATGACCAGGGGGTTGGACAGAAGGCTTTACGAAATGGGCCCCTTGCAAATCACCCTCAGTACCCTCAGGAGACACAGTGTCAGGCATGTTGTACACCACAGCAAACAATTCAGACAGAGATCTCGAATTTCAATGCTTTGCATGCAAGTAACACTACACAAACTTACATGAGTGGGGCTGACTATACGTTGAGTTGACTCTCAAAGTAAACAGGTGAATTCCAGTTCATAACACGGTATGCAGACGCATAATAGAGTTATAGGTGTATTACAAACACTTTCCTACATGGATTTACAAACTTTCACCGCTGTCATCATGTTTCAAGCTTAGTTCGATGGCATTTAATGTCAGACGACAAAGGATAGTACAGTCAGATTGGTATAGTAACGAGAGAGTAGTCTTTAATACTGATGGGGCCATCTGGCGCCCTCTTTTGATTGAAGCTTTACATATGTTCTTCTAAAATCTCAGAAACAATATTGACACACAGTAGTTAACCTTTGACCCTAACTGACCTGATAACTCCCTGGTAGAGTTATAGATGTGTATCTCACTGATCCTTGTAAACGTCTGAGGCCCTGCTTCTTCCATGCCTGTTCCATCATCCTTGTTCGCCCTCATCAGTCCGTACTTCTTCCAGTCGCTCCAATAAACATGGGATCCATAAAGTGCGACCCCATACGGATGACCCCTGGTGCCTAAATTGATGATCATTTCACGGCCAGTTCCATCTAGGTTAATGCGTTCAATGCGGTCCATCTTGGCGTCGCCCCAGTAGAGTTTTCCGGCTGATGATTTCAATGTATATCAGACAAAAGCTTCACAACATTGTGTTGGTTATTAAAAAGAAATATTGGGTTAATATAGTTTCAACATTCAGTTCAGCTTAATTTCAGTAAATTTTCACATTTACATTTTTAATTTACAAAGAATAATGATACAAAGGTATTTGAGTAAAAACAACATAACTAAATGTATAGCAAAACAAATATAAATCTTATTGGTGTGCCTGTAATTGCTTGTAAATTAGAAGCTACATGAACATAGCACAAACATGTAAATCAAACATACTGTACACCATATGTATAAGACTATATATCTATGCTATATGTATATTTAAAACTAGATGGAATTCGACTGCGCGCAGTCAAAAATGATGCCTCCGTCATAGAGCAATTTTACAAACTAAAACAGAAGAAATTTTTCGAATTCAAGTTCAATTGTAATCCATTAACAGGTTCTCAGAATATCGTGATTACAAGCAATTTCTCATATACATATATGACCCTTTGATCTTTAACCTCGTGACCCTAAAATCTACTCGGTTCTTTGGCTCTGCAAGATGTCCTGAGTTAAATAGTAATCCATCTGTCAGTTCTAATGAGAATGCGTTCACAAGCTATTTTTGCATACATAATGAGCACATGACCTTTGACCTTATGAACCAAAAGTCTACTCAGTTCATTGGCTCTGCAAGTAACATACATGACCTAATTTTGGCAGGAATCCATCAATCGGTTCTTGGGATGAGCTGTTTTTGCATACATAATGTGCGCTGTGGCCTTTGACCTTTGACCTCGTGACCCCAAAATCTAATCAGTTCATCGGCTCTGCAAGTAACATACATGACCTGAGTTTGGCAGCAATCCGTCAATTAGTTCTTGAGATAACGCCATCACGAGCTGTTTTTGCATACATAATGTGCGCTGTGGCCTTTGACCTTTGACCTCGTGACCCCAAAATCTAATCAGTTCATCGGCTCTGCAAGTAACATACATGACCTAAGTTTGGCAGCAATCCATCAATTAGTTCTTGAGATAACGCGATCACGAGCTGTTTTTGCATACATAATGAGCCCTGTGACCTTTGACCTTTGACCTCGTGACCCCAAAATCTAATCAGTTCATCGGCTCTGCAAGTAACATACATGACCTTAGTTTGGCAGCAATCCATCAATTAGTTCTTGAGATAACGCGATCACGAGCTGTTTTTGCATACATAATGAGCCCTGTGACCTTTGACCTTTAACCTCGTGACCCCAAAATCTAATCAGTTCATTGGCTCTGCAAGATACATACATGACCAAAGTTTGGCAGGAATCCATCAATCGGTTCTTCAGATAACGCGATCACGAGCTGTTTTTGTATACATAATGAGCCCTGTGACCTTTGACCTTTGACCTCGTGACCTCAAAATCTAATCAGTTCATCAGCTCTGCAAGATACATACATGACCAAAGTTTGGCAGGAATCGATCAATCGGTTCTTCAGATAACGCGATCACGAGAACGGGACGTACGTACGTACGTACGTACGTACAGACGTACGTACAGACGTACGGACGGACGGACAACCCGAAAACATAATGCCTCCGGCTACTTCGTAACGGAGGCATAAAAAGTAATTTCAATGGCACTGAAGCTGTTGACAAAGTCAAAACATATTGGCAAAATCTATATTTACTCTGCTGTGTATCAAAAACAACTGATTTTCCTATGTAGGACGTTGTATTTTTGCACAAGAATATACGATTTACAATCAGCCAGTAGAGTTATACAAAATATAGACATTTTGACTTGTAAAAATACACTAGATAGAAAGTTTTACAAATTCTTATTAGTAACTAGAGACCCTGCAATATACTGAGCAGATACAGTATCAACCAATCCCCAGCTTGAACTGAAATTCTACATTTTATGTCCTCTCCTGATAATACATTTCCTACTAAAACAATTTGCTCAGTCCATCCCATAATCCATTTTCTTTGTATTAAACTAGGAACCTTCATATCTTAAATATTGATGACTACAACTCACAATCTCTATCAGTCTTTGTGGGCTACCTACTCTATCATTGTTGCAATAAACAAGTCATTAATTTTTTTATTTCTTTTACGGTACTCAAAACAAAGGGCAATTTTATGTTAACAATGAAACTTGCAACTCGCATATCAATATAAACAATACTTGTTAAGTTTTAATTTGATCATGTATTATCAATGTACTTTTATGTCATGTTCTTTTTACTCTGTAAATTGAACAATTTCACCTCTGAGCTGCCTGTTTGATGATTTTTATCTCATTAAACCAATACAGTACAAAACAATACAGTATTATATCTCGCCCTGGTATATATATTTATATATATATAGATGAATCATACTTTACCATCTAAGTCCAAGGCAATTCCATTAGGCCAGCCAATATCTGAGTCGACTAGGATCTGTCTATTTAGACCATCCATGTGAGCTTTCTCTATCTTTGCAGCAGTTCCCCAGTCACTGTAATACATGTAACTATGAGTAATTGGATAATGAAAAATAAGAATTGAAACAGAGTTTATATCCTGACTATACATTACATGTAATAAATGTACCTGTACTCCATGTAGGTGTACTTTCAATCAAACAGTTGTAATGAGGTTCTGCCAGTTAGGCATTAAAATGTCCTTTGTCATACATTATTTAAGAAGGATCAAATTTTCTATGTTTAGAAGTATGAATCAATAAATTGAATTGGATTCATTTCTTCAATCCACTCCCACCCAATTTAATGAACTCTAATTCAATTCATTTCTAGGTAATTCAGTGTAATTAATTCAATTCAAGGCAGTCAAATCCAATCATTTGACTCCAATTTCTTTCAATCCAGTTCAAAGCATTTAATTCAAATGAGTTCGATTCAATCCAATTGATTCCTATTCAGCCCAATCCAATTCAACTCGAGGCGATCCAATTTGATTCAATTCAGTCCAATGAAATTCAATCTAATAAGATTTAATTCAATGTCATTCAATTTTTTAAAATCGAATCAATTTAATTAATTGCACTCCAATTCAGTCCAACCCAATGCAATTCAATTCAATTAATTCAATTCAATTAAAGTCAGTTCAATACATATATATTTAATCTAATCCAATTCAATTCAAACCATTTCAATCAATTTCATCAAGTCTAAATTCAAAACAATTACTAGTAGTTTAAATTAAATTCAAATCATTTGGATAAAATTCAATGTATTCAAAATTAGTTCAATTATATGAATTTCAACTCTATTCCACTTTTCATTTACTCGCCGTTTTACTGGATCTAGTTCTACAATGCTTAATCCTATCCCATTCAGTTCAGTCACATAGAAGTCAATCATATCAGTCAAATTTAATTCAATTTAATTCAATTCAAATCTCATCCAAACCAAATACATATAGATCCCATTCAATTGAATAAACTGCAAACAAATACAATTCAATTCAATTTCAATAGCCTTACCCTCCTACTGGGTCTAGCGCTATGGCCCTAGGCTGGTCCAGGTCTGTGTCTACCAAGGTCTTGATTGTAGTCCCATCTAGACTTGAGACTGTAATGGTATTGCGGGCAACGTCAGTCCAATACAACAGACGAGATATTGGATCAATGGTCAGACCATCAGGACCTTAAATCATTAAACAGAACATCAACTGAATTAGGAAGATTGGTATGACAAAAGGGATCAATTCATATGAAAATAAATAGATGTCTACATAATCATCAATAATATCTTTATCAACTATATTGTAATTTCCTTTTTATATCGGTACGCAATAGTTATCGGGTTATACCATTATACAGTAATACATCAAATCTACTAAAGACATAGCATTTGACTGCCTATAACTTATCATAAAATTGTTGCAATTAATATTTATTTTACAGGATTTAAAGCTAAAGACCAGTTATGGTCATGCCATTGCATTGTGAACGAACGTTGTGAAATTGATCAGAAAAGGTTGATCATCTAGCATAGATGTACTGCAAGGTTCTGGAATCATCAAAATGATAAGAAATTTGGCCAAGTCTTCATAAAGTTAGAAGCACTGTACACAGAAAGATGTATATGGGACTACACACATGTGCGCGACACATGCATTTGTATCTCTCAACAGGCAAGAGATACACTAATTTACCAAATATATCAATTAGTAGGCGGTTTCCCGTCAAATTTTTTATCATCATGTAATATTCAAAACATATTCTTTCACATGATTGGTAATAAGAGCTTCCATTTCATTTTTTTGAAATTGGGGCATTTCCAATACTGGTCTTTACCTTTAAGAATCCAGATATGCATGAGAGATCAAAGGCAACTTTATAATGGGATTAAAGTTAATAAGCCTAGATCAGTGAATCTTTTAGCAAAAACAGGACAGGAAACAGGAAACTTTTCAAACATAACAAATTCTTGAATTCAGTATATTCAATTTGACAAACTGATGACAGTTTGATAAGCACCCTCCATTCAAGTGAAAATCATGAAGTGCCTTTTGATTCTATTATCTCTCAACCAATTAGTAATTAAGGGCTTATTTCCTGTAATGTACATAAACTTTACATCTATTTAAAGCAATCTCAATTGTCAGTGTATAGATCTATCATTGTTGTGATAATGCATGAAAAGACTATATGCTGTGTTGCACATGATTCTGAACAGGAAGCCAGTGATGGGTATTTTATTTACATAGGTTCATCAGGGGCGGATCCAGGATCCAGGATTTTTCAAAAGGGGGGCATGAAATGTATGAAATTGCAAACGCAAAGCGCGAAGCCTTTACGACTGACGTGGGGTCCGGAAAATTTTGAACCTTAAGATGATCTATGGTACATTCTGTGGCATTTCTGAATGCGTAAACTGAACATTTATGTGAATATTTCTCAGTTATTTTCCTGCTATTTTCTTTTGAGAAGAATAAAAGGGGGGTACATGCTCCTCCCTGGATCCGCCTCTGTTCATATTATCTATGATGAGCTCAAAAGCAAAGTGTAAAAATGTGCAATTGTATCATTGCTGTACATGAAGTTGCATTGTGTTATCATGAGTAATTGAAAATTTAAATATCTATCTCTAATCAGTTTATCATCGAACATAAATCCTTGTAAAAGAGGTGCTGCATGTATCAATTGGTGTTCAAGAATAAAGTGCATTCTTAAAAATGCTAGCTGATAATTAAACTTTTAAAAAATCAATAGCATATCGAGACCAATAAACTTGCTTTTACAATATTGCTATTCATGTTTATGATAGTATGAAGCAATTTAAATGTCAATATTTACAATACAATAACAAAGCATGAAACTTTATATTGCTATTCATAGTTATGCTACGGTAGTTTGAAGCAATTTAAATGTCAATATTTACAATACAATAACAAAGCACGAAACTGGAATAACCCAGTAGAAACCAATTATCCTTGCAAGTATAAGTACATGAACCTACACACACCAGAAGGTCTCTATTTTATTTAAAGCAGTTGTAACAAGAAAGGTGCAATGTATATTGATGTATGACCTTTTCACATGATATGATCATGTTGTAAAGTGATATTGATATTCTAAATTTGAGTAACAGACCACTTCATTTCATAGAAACTGAATAAATTCCATACTATTGTATATGTTTCAGGTCATATATTATATCAAACTTTGCACACCGAATTCGGACTATATGAGGAGCTACACGAATAATGCTTACGGTATTTTAATTTGTATTGCATTCCAAGAGTATTTTTGAAATTTAACACTTCAAATGGCATGGGAAAAATAAGTATGAACCTTTATTTAACATATAACAACTAATGAATGGCCTACTGCTGCTAAAGTAATGTAGAGCACAATAAATTTCAGTGCATTATTATGAATGTATGTGCAAGGGAAACTCCAAAGTAGTGCTCCAAAAATCTACTCACACACAGACTCTTAGACACCTATGCAAACAAGTGAGTGGTTAGTACAGTGCTTCTCAACCGGTAGACCGCACAGCTGTGTCAGGTGGGCCACGAGGTGGGCCACAAGTTCAGCCAAAACATAAGTGTATAACTGATATTACATGACATTCTCAAATTCTGCTATAAAGTGCGTCCCAGAAAAAACGAAACCGAGAATAATCGATGTTTTATCATAATTAACTTAATGACAATTATAATTAACAAATGTCACATATTTGTAAAGCTTGGATCCCTCTCTTTCATTTGATGCAACTCATATGATGCATATTTCACGCATGAGTGATTAACAAAAATATGAAGATAGGGTAAAAAAAAAGTCATTTGGTGAGCGGTATCTGTATTTCAAAGAGAAAATCACATTTCAGGAAAGTTCATTTTCTGCCCTTTCATGACACATCGATCAGGAAAAATGAGCCAAGAATAAGAAAGTTCTGTTTGTTTAAAGTAAGCTTGCATTTCCATGATTTTGTTAAACAAATTTGTCTTCTCTGGCTGCCTGCCGTCTTCTTTGCTGTTAGGGCAGACAGCCACTGTAGAACAGATTCGTTTACTAAAATTATGAAAATGTAAGTGATGCATGATGTGTGAAAGGACATTGTGTGACTCATCATTTATCTTCTCGTTGTCTTTCTTACCTTTATTAGTCTTTTTTTTTTTTTGTGGGGGGGGGGGGGCACGTGTGAGGGGGAATTCAGCCCTCAAAGTACCCCCCCCCCCCCCGACAAGCTAGTGTTATAAATGAAGGTAAGCAGTGTAGGTGTTGTATTACAACTGACAGTGGCACAACACATATACATGTACTCACCACACAATTCATTCTCTATTTTCTTGTGTCACATTTTATTGTCATTTTTATATCATGAGCATTACATTTTTGTAAGGTGGGTCTCAACAAATTTCTAACAGCCAGAGTGGGGCCCCTGAGTTTAAAAAAAAGGTTGAGAAGCACATGGGTTAGTATAATTTACAAAGGGGAAATTAAATGAGAAAAGTATAATTAAAAGAAAAGTTGGTAAAATAAAAGATGATGACCAGTAAGATATGAGGTGCACCTTGACAGTTGTATGATTTGGAACACTTGCCAACTGTCACTACAACAGGCCTTTCTTATAAAGATCTTGAACTGTAAGAATAGCCTCAATACCTACATGTACAGTGTATATCAAAATATGTAAAGCACACACAAGTTTGTATGTACAATCCTGAAAATGTGCTACGAAGCACAAGTTATTGATTATCTTAGAAAAAATGGCTGAGAATGAAACACGTGGTACCATAACATTACTAGGACATTATATGCTTGTGTAATTCTTCCTCTTTTCTGCGGTAACAGATAAAGAGGATAATAATTGAAGCTGGGAAAGGGTGAGCATAAAGACTGCAGGGTAGGAGATGAAGGATTGAAAGTGGAGAAAGATGAAGTATGGATGAAGAAGCAATATGACACATCATTTGCACAAGCATTGCACATGACTACAAAGTTTAATAATCAAAGGAAAAAGAAAATGAAGCTGTTTTCAAAAGGATTTATTCACAATTAAAAGGGCCCTAAAAAGCAAGCGCAAGCCGCAACAGGCCAATTATTCAGAGATGTAATCAAACTAGAGAAATTATGTTCAGATCATTTTGACATTTGCTGCTTTCATCAAGTTTCTTTAACTTCTATTTCAAATTATGACATCTGAAATAGAGTTTGATATAATTATGTTTCAAATTCATGATCATGTGCATAAAAATTTGTGTATCATGATGCTCGTGGCAATTTTAAAGGCTGGAATGACTGGAATGTCAATTGATAATAACTTTGCAGTCAATTGCAAATATGCTATGGCTCCCTCACTCTTTCTGGTGCAATTGTCACTACCGACTTGCTCAATCTGGATAGAATTTCACTCACCATCTTTCATACCAATTTCATTTGTCACATGAGCTTTCCTCTTAAATCCATTGAGAGTCACAGTAAATTTAGGGGCATTGGCTGGGCAGATGGGACAAATAAATATTCATTTTCCTTCAAATATACCTCTTCACATGAATTATTCTAGAACACTTGATTGTAATATGAAGCAAACAAGATGCAAGAGGTTTCTAGGTTGCATTTGACATTCAACAAATCCTCTATTCCCATCTGTCCAAATTCTAACCAAAATTGTTTCTCTGAATCTTTTGTTGTTTATTATTGGCATTCTAGAAATTGTGACTTTATTACTTTTCATGGCAACTCATGTTACTTGAACATGTATATAATACAAAATGCATTAACTGTTCAAAATTCTTGAAAACATAAAAGCAAGATCCCTATGAAACATCCAGAACATAAAAGGTCATTAATGGGGGGAGAAGGTTAAAGATAGGCAAGGGACAGATAGGCTAGGGACGAACATGCTGTTTGAGAGACAGAAAAGCAAATATTTACTAATAAACTGTATTTAAAAGACTTTTTTAAATATTTGACTTTACATGTAGTTCTAGCACCACAAACATAATTATGCAGAAAGTTATAAAAGCAAATTGAAATGTTCAAATAATCTGCCTTATTTGTACGTAACTGAAGGATCATTAAATTTTGAGAACCACGAAAGTATGAATACACACCATAACACCTATACCTAACTTCCAATAATTTTATACAGAACACGTATAGCCTACAGATAAAGAGATAAAATGAAAATAAATAGATAGAGGGAAATGGAATATGGCAACAACAACAAAAAACAGCAAGAATTTAAAGAAGAAGAAGCTGAATCTTTTTTTCAAAAACGACATTGTTTCATTGTCATAACTGTTGAAACCAGCTACCACTGTTTAGACAGTAGAATAATATCATTAATCACAGTATTCTATTTTTCTACAGCATGATTACTCTCTTTTCAACAGAAATTGTCATTTACATGTACATGTAACTTCTTCAATAACTTGCAAATGTCTTTTATCTATATTTTTATTCCAATATTCATCAGAGGACACATTCTAAAGTGAGTGTAAGTGTATTTGTACATGGTGTGGGTGTGCTAGTGGGTGTGTGCTAGTAGGTGTGTGCTACTGTTTGGGTGGGTTGTGTGTGGGTGTTTGGGTGGGTTGTGTGTGGGTGTTTGTGTGACTTTTTATTGTATTCTTGTGTGGGTTGTGGGTTTTAGGATGGTGAATGTTTGGTGGGTGGGTGGGTGGGTGGGTGCCTGTGCAGATTGTGTGTGAGTGTTGGACATGTAAGTCTAAATAACTGTAAAATTGTCAAAGGGAGGAAGTAATGAAGCTATTATATAGATCAAGACCGTTTTTGTTCATCTTTGCATTCTCTATTGATTCAAGTTGATACAATTTGTATCATGTATATGGAATAACATAAAACCCACATTCTAAACTATGCAGTGTCACGATAAGATACTTTTTTATTCTTTGAATTATAGTTTTGAAGATTCCATCCTCATATAGTTTGGAAAAAATATATAAAAAACATGTCATGAGAAACATACAAAATAACAAAACAAAAATGAATGACTGGTGCATGTATCTCTTACAATCATTTTTGCTCTAGAAACTCATTATCTGTTGGCTAACCTTGCCACTTCTGCAGAAAATAGATGACAATTATGTTTGGTAGGTTGTTGTTGTAGTTCCATTCATGCCAAAAGAGTATGCAATTTTAGTGGCTGTCATTTATGTCTAGAAATCTCATGTGCCTTTACCCACATATGAAGATGATTTGACATTTGCTCAGGCAATTAACAACTGCTCTAGGTTTATTTTGTCAAAGGACTTGAGTTGTAAGTGGATTTTAGGTATTAAAAAAGGGATAGTTTTAGGATGAAGTTTAGGTGAATGACTGGTCCATGGTTGAAGATAGATATTCGGTTAGTGCAGATAATTGACTGCAGAGAAATTGTCACCAAAGCATGTGTTATACAATCATCATTTAATTTTCAAACATCAAAAGACAAAAAAGAAAGATAACACAATCATAATGATGTAATGGCGCACTCACTCACTGTGGTGCACTTTCATCTCTAGCTCTATCTACTTGTTCAAGCTACATAAAATTCACTCACCAAGTGTAACGCCTATTTCATTATATTCTTTACATACTTCCCAATATTCATCGACGATTTCACAGGTATATTCAGGGACATTTGCTGGGGAGATGGATAAACAGACTCTAATTTCACTCTTTTTGTATCTTTAACAAACATGACTTCAATTTTTCAATATCGTATTGTAATAAATGAGAGAGAGATGAAATAATTAGATAAAGATGGTTTGGTACTACAGTGTTTCCATTCACATAGGTTTAATGTATACACAGAGATTTATAGGGTACATCTTATTTCTCATGCCTCTCATCTGTACATAATATACTAATTACAAGCATGGGGGTTTGTGAAAGAAAACACAAGATTAACTTCTTTCAGACTGACAAAACTCATAAACATGCCAATGTACATCTAAAATGTTACATTACTTTGGCAGACAGGTATCCAAACAGCAATCTCAGAGGTTCAACAGATATTGCAGACACACAGCTTTCCATGGCTTTCACATGTGAAGAAAACACTGATATTGTCAGAATTCATGTGATGTCTCAGGCATGTGAAATATATATATATATATTTACTTCTCTTTCGATTAGTATTCCAGTTAATTAAATAAATTCACAGTAGCTTTATTAGCATTGCTAGTATCTTGTTATTAATGTTAGAAATTGGGGGTGGGCTTATCATCTGATTATAGGCTTTGAAACTTTTTTTTCTTTTTTGTCTTTTAATATGTGTAAGCATTACATGTACATGCTAATGATGCTCTATATATTTATTTATTTTAATTCTACTTTTTGTTTTGTTATAGTGAGGTAATTTTGGTTACATATGAATGCGCACTTCTTTTTTGTGTAATCTTTTCCTTAAACAATTAGGTTGTGAAACAAACAAATTTTAAGCCTTTAAATGCAAAATGAGAAGAAATGGAAGGATTAATTTGTTATGATATGGAGAACGTAGGCATTGAATGAAAAGCTTGTCAATAGAAGGGGGCAGAGGGGGAGGGGGGAGGGGGTAGGGGGTGAAATTCCCCCTCACTTGAGCTGTCAGCACCAAACTAACGGAGCCTTTTTAGGGTTAAAGTATTCATCATCGGGGCAGTGCTGAAGGGATCAGCTGTCTACCATTTATTGAAAAGAATTGGAGGATAAGAGGGGAATTTTAAAAAAGAAACAAACTTTTGCATCCAACACAATAGGAGGAGAAAGCATATATAGATCTTACCATCAACACCTGACCTGCCTAGCGTCTCCTGACCAGTCCCATTAATATGAGCTCTGCTGAATGAACCCAGTCTGACATCTGTCCAGTACACCCTGGTCTCAATGGGGTCATAGGCCAAGGCGATGGTTCGGACAATGTCTTCAAGGGGCAGTGCAGTGAATCGGGTCATGGGGCCATCCATACTGATCTGAAAGATACCTGGAATGTGGGTGTCAGCCACCAACACAAAGTTGTCCTCCATGATATCTATAACAAAAAAACAGCCAAGAATAATTGGTTAATCTTTGTATTTATTTATTTTGAATTAGAAAAATATGAATATTGATAAGAATAAAACAGCGTGTTTCCACAGAAAAAAAGTGAAACACGGATTATCTTTTCCGGAATTGAAATACCGTGTCGCTGCGAAACGGTATTAAACCAATCTGTTTCCACAGAGCGCAGCATTCCGATTAGCCCCGATTCCGTGATCCAAGTCAGGCAAATACCGTGTCAATCGGAAGTCAAGATTCAACCTTTGACCTCGATCGTGGATCCAGATCTACACAGGATTCCACGCTATTCTATTGTGACGTACATTTTTCATTGTTACGTACAGCGCGTATATAAAAATATTATTGTAACACGTATTTCAAAGTATTTTCTAACCAATCACGCTGCAGTGGTGATTGGGGCTTCGCGCGCTCTGATGATCCGCTAGACACGGTTTGTCGCTGTGTGTGTTTCCACAGCGATTTCACAGGGAGTTCGTTGGGATCGACACGGCAAGATCCACCTCCCAGAGGTGGATCTGATAATCCGTATCTCGGTCGACACGGGTCGACACGCTTGTTTCCACAGGAAAACTGACATGGTATGACACGGTATTACACAGGTAATACCATGTCAATGTTTTCTGTGGAAACACGCTGAAAGAAAATAATGATCTAGAAAAATATACAAATTAAGTTTTATACCTGTAAGACATTGTTGTTCTGCCCTCTCACTCACCCAGGAAAATGTAGTTTTCCCTGGGACAACATCTCCCATTTCTCTCCTCCAAGAAAACTAACCCCTTCCCCCAAATATAAGAGTATGAATTTCAAAACCTCACACTATGCATAAAGTCTTATAAATTACATAATCAATCTGTCCTATTTGATTCCAGATAGTTTCATTCACAAAGTGATAAAGTGATCAAATGATCGAACTCACCTTACTCTTTAAATCCAATCAATATACATGTAATAATAATAATAATAATAAATTTATATAGCGCAGCTTTTATACAAAATATATTCAGCTGCGCTGGTTAAGAGCTCCTTTTTACTAAATTCTACAAATTAAATAAGATCTCTCAGTTGAACAAATAAGTTTTTAAATTGGATTTAAAAACATTGAGAGATGGAGTGCTTCGTATTTCTATTGGCAAGCTATTACATGTATACCCATCTTCCAAAAAGGCCTGTTACACTTACCAACATTGCATGTGACATTGTCATCTGCTAAGGTAAAACCGATGCTGCAGTGACAGACAAAGCCCTCTGTTGACCTGGGTAAGCCCTCTGTTGACCTGGGTAAGCACAGGTGGTCACATGACTCCTCATCACAGACACCTGGTGGGAAGGCAAAGACATGAGTGGAAAATGATGAAAAGCATTTGCTCTCTAGGTTTTTTGTTTCCTGCTTTTTAAAAATGAATTAATGTACTGTTCTGTAACACAATTTATTTATTAGCAGCCTTGCTTCAATTTATTTACTGTCCTGTTCTATTTATTAATAGTTTACCATGCTGTTAATGAGAAGGATATAATTGTGAATTTCATAAGATATTTAATCAATAACAAAAAACAGGATTTAACTTGGGTCTGTCTGGAGAATCTTCAACAGATAATAACAAATTTGATTTTGCTTATCAGCAAGGGAATTTCCTTTCCTTGTAGATCTCTGTTCTTCCTCATTTATGGATAGCTTAAAAGGGAAGTGCAAACTTCTACATATTCATGATACATGTATGTCGTCTGTGGAAAGCGTCAGTCCCGATGCACGACCTAGTGAATATATATTCCACATACATTCGTCCATTATCAGAATACGCATCTCCATTGTGGTCTACAAGCATAACAACAAATCAAATCAATGATATTGAGAGAATCCAAAAGCGTATATGTCGCATCATCCTGAGGGATCAGTACATCTCCTATGAACACGCTTTGGAAACACTTGGCATCAATCGCATGTCCGAGCGACATGAGCAGTTGCTGCTCTCCTTTGCCAAGAGCCTGTTGGCTTCTTCCAGGCATCGAGACTTCCTTCCGCCCCTACGCAGCGAAATATCCTCCCGGCGTCTACGTTACTCGCACCACTTGGATACCCCCATGTGTAGGACTGCTTGGTACCGCTCGTCAACAATGCCCTCTGCAATAAGACTGCTTAACGCGAATCTATAAATCGTTTCATTATTTTATTAATTCATTAGTGTTCCTTTTTTTTACTTCAATTTTATGCCCTTGCTAAATATTCAATTTTGGGCTTTTTATCTCTAATATAATGTGCAATATCTTACACAAAATTATGAAATATTGTTATTCAAATATCAAATTCAATTTTTTTCTTGTTTTAGATGAATGATGTCATTACAATTAACAATAGCAATTGTTAAATACACTCTGAACTCTATTTTTTAGACATATAACTTTTTTTTCTCATGCATATCAATAGATATTTGGTTTTAAACAAACCGGTATAATATTACATTTGCAACATACACTTTTATCCAATTTATTCTCAGACTGCCTCAAACTGTAAACATATTTTAATCCGTTGTTTCATTAGTGTTCCTTTTTTTTTAAATACAAATTTAAGCCCTCGCCAATTATTTGACTTGGGTCTTTTTCTCCAATGCAATGTGCAATATCTAATTCGATATTACACTATATTGTTATTTAAATACTCATTCTAATTTTTATTGAACAACTTTCTCGATCTAGATGAATGCTGTCATTACATTTATATAAAAGGGAAAACGCAATAGAGACTGTCATTTTGACTTTTACGGTTTAATTTCATCTCATCCAATAGGTTTTTTTTAATGCTTAATTTCAATTTTTGTAATAGAAACGTTTGTATAGCAATTGTTAAATACTTTCTCAACTCTTTCGCTCAAATAACTTCCTTTTTTCTTCTCCATTCTCTCCTTCCCACCGTCTTGGTCTTTCAACATGAAAGTATATTATTACATTAAACGTATAACTTTGTTTTGCAATTTCGATTTCATCTTACAATGACTTACAATATGTATTTTAGTTTTGTATATGTTTATATCTCTCTATATTTTTAACTTGTTTGTAAATTGAACATTTTCAGCTTGCGAGCTGCTTGTTTGATGTGATTTCTCAATAAACCAAACCAATACAAGAGTCTTGGGTTTATGAGTTTATTTCATAAAAATGCATTCCAAACCATGCAAAAGTACTATTCATGCACATTTATGGTCATGTGTCGTATTTCCTCAAATTCCACCTTTTCTTGATTTAAACAAAAACAAGGGAAATGCTCTCGGCGGTCTCGCCTGCATTACGCATTCAATATGATGAAAAATTGAGGTTGGGACATTATTCATAGGCAGGGTGGCCCATTAGCATCCCCCCCCCCCCCCCATAAAATCCTCTTAACATAATCAGCATTTTGAAGTGAATATTGACCAAGAGTCATCGGAAGAATTATTTACTATAATTTGTACCAAGATTAATAACTTTGATGGAACATTTTTAACCTCACATACTGACCTCAAATGACCTTTGACCTTGACTTTGTGACCTGGAATTTGCGTCATAAGATTTGTGATACTTGATAACCCTTGTGTACAAGTATCATGGAATTTTAACAAACAGTTTTGAAATTATGCTAACATTTCAAAATCTTGATGTTGATGCCACAAAAGAGTCTAAGTTTGTTGACCTGAAATGACCTTTGACCTTAATTTAGTGACCTGAATTCTACTCACATGATTGGGGATACTTGATAACCCTTTAGTGTTAGTTTCATTGAATGAGAACTTATACTTTCAAAATTATACTAAACATTCAAAAACTTAACCTTAGTTTTAAGTTATTGATGTTGACGCCGCCGTCACCGGAAAAGCGGCGCCTATGTCTCACTTTTTGCTACGCAGACGAGACAAAAACCTTCATGTTTCCCCCAATTTCAAGAATGGCGGTGAACAATAAGGCCTTCAAAAAAAGATGTTGTATTGCCCTTTAGGTGCCAAAACATCTCCTCTTTTTTTTTTCTCCCTCTTTGGGCTAATATTTCTTAGTTTGCCTTTGATACATATTTTGTTATTCATTAAACATTTTTTTGTTAAACTTTAACAAAAAATAACTTTTTAAAAAAGCTGACTGTAGATTTCAAGAATTTTGGGTCGGTCGCAAAGGGCAATACAACATCTTTTTTTAAGGCCTTAGAGAGAAGAGCTGTCAGTGAAAAAAAGAGTTTCATAGCTTACTTATGCCATCTGGTTGCCTGGTATCATCATACATGCGGACTCCATAAGCTACGTTAGACACAACCATGCTCTTCACCAATTCTTGTTTGCTGATACTGACTGCATGTAATCCACTGTCTGTGCCCCATTCAGTGAAATAGAGATAGTCCTGAAAAAAGACAAGAGTTAAACCATTATTACAACTGTACAGTGCATCCAAGAAAAAACGAAATTGAGAATTATCAATGTTTTATCACAACTTAATCACAACTATAATTCATAAATGACACATATTTAAAAACTTACATCCTCCTTTTTTCATTTGATGCAACTCATATGATGCATATTTCATGCATGAGTGACTAAAAATAATTTGAAGAAAGGGTACCAAAAAGTCATTTGATGGACGGTATCTGAATTTTAAGGAAAAAAATCACATTTCTAGAAAGTTCTTTTTTTGCCCCTTCATATGACACCTCTATCAGGACAAATGGGCCGTTCTGTTTGTTTAAAGTAATGCTTGGATTTCCATATTTTTATTAAACAAATCGGTGCCACTGGCTGTTGGCCCTTACAACAAAAAAGACGAAAGACTTAATGCATGGCTGATCGTCAACGAAACGCAGTTTGTTGTGTGTTGCCTGCCGTAGCAACACACAACAAGCCAGTGAAACAAATTCATTTAATAAAATTATGTTTATTACCACTCTGTACTCATGTGACAATTGAGGACGATGTAGGATACAAATGTATGTGAACACTTTAGTGGAATCGGCATGTACCTTGTACATATGAGTTGTTGCTGTGTCAGGGAAACCTTGAGCAGGCTTCAAAAATGACACAGAGTTCACAAAGATCAGAATTTCAACAGTTTTCCTTTGTATTATTGACAATCTTATTTAAATACTCTATCATATAACATGTTATACATTTTTTTGATAAGAGGAAATATAAAAATTCTTTGTGTAAAAATGTCACATACAAAATAGTAACATTGGCATTTGAAACTGACTAAAAAAAAAAAAAATCAGAATGGCTGCTCTTACAAAGGATGCAACCTGCAGTCAGGTTGATATATATACTCACACGAAACAATTCAATGTCAAAGTATTTTGCCCCTGACTTCTGATAGATCCTTGTAGGTTCAGACCCATCCAAATTCACAGAGTTGATGATACCATCACCCCGCGTGGCATAGAATAATCTGTATCAGAAACAGGAAACGATAATATGAAGCGATGATAGATTTTCTTCACTCTTCCATTCCTAACCCTGGAAACAAAATTCCACAAAGTATTCCTTACCTATCCTGTCTACAGGATGATTGTAATAATATCCTAAACAATGCTCAAGGCACCTAACAAAATATGTATATAACAAACAGTTAAGAAATACAGATAATAAGCAAATAATTACCGTTCTTAAAGGTGATGGGACAAACTATCATTCCGAGGCGATCTGGATGTAGCTGAGGAAAGATAGCGTATACATTCAGATTGCTGAGGAAGTGATAGTTTGCCATCGCCTGAAACCAAAAGGTGATTATTTGCTTTATATTCAACATCTGAAACAATTTAACTACAGAAACAATTGGTCGCGTTCAAAGTTTTGTGTGTGCATAATAGGGTCTACCATTGTGCAAAATTTGAAGGAAAATGCAATTGCCATTTCAGAGATATCTGTCACACAAGAAATGTACAAAAAGAAAAAAAAAGGAAAAATGTTATGACAAATAAAAGAGGTGATATGTACAATAGTACATACCACCTAATTATGGAAATTAAGTCGAAAAATTCCAACATAAGATAAGTTTCCAAAGTCACCCCAACTCCTCTTAGTTCTGGGTTCTTTAAGCCTTGTGGAAATGTATGTGTTGTTGAAGAGGGATGAAGGAGAGAGGAAATACACAAAGGGGCAAGGTAATATGAAGTGAACGGTAGGTGAGAAATAACATGTTATATTTAATATGATGTTCTATAGGAAGCCAGTGAAGGTTCATAAATAATTGAGTAGTATATGGGTCAAAAGATTTGATGACAAGCCGGTTAGCTGTATTTTATTGTATTTTGTGAATTTGATACTTTAGGAAGGCCAAAGATGAGGGAATTACATTATCCAGATAAGAAGTCACATATAAGCATGGATTAGCTGCTCGGTGGTTTCTTATTACAAAGGTTATGGATGTTAGAATTAGCATACTTCACAATGTTTGAGATGTGTGTATCAAGGGTCATGATGGAATCAAATATTTATTTCTTGCCCCATCAGCAGGAGCGATATGAGTAGAACCAACACATATGTATGCATAGGTAATCTGCGCAAGTTGCTGTCTGGAGCCTGGCACAATTTTTTAGTTTAAGAAAACAATTATTCATCCACTTCCATACGTCTCAAGTACAATTTTCAAGATCCTTCATAAATATTTTTGTACCTGTTTCAGGATTCAGGGGATGTGAAAATTAAGATGATTTAGATCAGAATTCAAATATTTTAAACATACACTGTACATGTACTTTTTACTTTCAAATGTATTGCCTTTTCACACATTGCAGTAACACTTCCCATATTTGCCATGTGCCGTATCCTTCGACAGATACTGGCACATTATACATTATGTGTTCACATTATGATCTTCAAATGATACATTTCTCTATGATAAGATAAACTGTGCCATATAGGTCTTATGACATCATGCTACTATATATCTCAAACCTTAAAAACTATGGCCTTAGAGCTAGGAGAATTCACATGCATAACAAAACACGCAACAGTTATCTTCATCAAATGATTATGATTTGTATAAGTAGGTAACTACAAGACAATGCTGGATTGTAGCCTTTACCTATCATTGTTGAAGTCTAAAGCCAGTCCATTGGGTGAGTTGAGTCCAGTTTTGATCACCATATGTCCTGTTCCATCCAAATTAGCTCTCTCAATCTGAGATGGAGGTCCAAACTCAGTCCAAAACATAAACCTGTCATAAATGGTTCAAAGCATGAAAGATCAGTATTCTTGCTACCACATAATACACCTGCAGAAATACCTTGATGAAATCCTCCTTGACATAAGTACCAATGCAAGTATTACATGCATACATTTTACCCTTGGCTACTCCAAACAAAAACACGCCATCTAGGGTAAATCTCATTGCTTCATGTACCATGACCAAAAACTTAATAATGTAATTAAAAGTTTCTATTTCACTTTATTAAGTTTATATATATATATATATATATATATATATATATATATATATTTTTTTTTTTTTTTTTTTTTTTTTTGGGGGGGGGGGGGGGGTTAGAGGGGGCTGTTCAGCAGTTTAACTATGCTCTCCTCTTTCTAGTAGCCATTACATCACATCTGTACCTCAATCATTCTTTGGTAAGACATTAATCTTCTATTATTACAAGTCCCTCAGATGCATGAACAAGTATAGGATTGAAAGTGTAGGTCCACATACTAACTCTTATATTGGATGTGTATTTGGCTTCTTAGTCAGATAAAATGCAATCACCATCCTCATTTGTACTTTTACTATAACACTACACATGTAATGTAGCCAAGGGTCCATAAGCAACGCACATCAAATATGAGCAATGCGACGCATAAAATGCACCAACAATATGAGGTGACTGAGCAACAAGAATAATGACTGAAAAAAAATTGAGAAATTTGGATATATATTACCTGCCATATTATTTTTAGTTTTAATTAATTGAGGTGAAATCTACATGTGCATAAACTTATCATGTGTACGTAGCTACGAGATCCTTCTATTTTGTTAACAAATCTCATACATATATAGAAATGACTTAAACTATTATCATTATTATTATTATTATTTATTCAGCAAAAACAAAGAAAAAAATCATTGAATACAAAACAAGAGTACATTTGGAAAAGAGTCACATGGATGCCGGGAAAAAAGAAAAAGATTACCGGTAACTAAATATATGTAACCTGCAGGTCTTCTTCTCCAATCCATGTGACATATGTGTTATTGTCTGTCATGATGCTGTACCACCAGTCAACTACAGGAGATATAGAACCAAAACAAACAAAACAAATTATCCTAATTCACTTTTAGACTTTGAAAACAAAGTGTGTAGCTTAAAATCCCCCATTATGGTTCTCATTATGGACTTACTTGCGAATGGCATGGATCACTAAACTTCTGGGGCGTACAATATCGTCTTCCAAGAGGAATTTCCTTCTGCTGCCGTCATACCTTGACACTGCTATGTGACGCCGGACAGCGTCTGTCCAGTAAAGGTTTTGGTTCAACCAATCAACAGCTAAACCTGATCAATAAGAAATGTTTTGGAGGTGTTAGCAAATCCTTCTTTAGATGAAACCAATGTAAACACTGTGGACTCTCAAACTAGAGAGTACTTTTGCTCTAAAATGAAGTCTGCATATCACATAATTTAAGCACAATTAACTTAATATTGGTATTGACTGTGTAAGAGCAGGAGCGGGCTTCCATTTATCGATTCTTATTTTGAGAATTATGAAATAAACAGATATTTTGCTAAGCCAACCTTGATCGAATTTACTATTAATTTTATCCAAATTGTGGTTTACCTAATATAGTACAATGCCTTATCATCGAGTAGCAAACCTGCTCTTACAGGTACAAATGTAGTGTGGAGTTCAGACCTAGATCACAATACTGCATCCTAACAATGATTTTTAATGTAAGATATTTGATCAAATTCCACTCATAAACCTGTATGCATACCATGTCATGACTAGGAAAATAAAATTGTCATATTGTTATTTTGGGGGGTTTAAATTTTCACGTTTAGAAAATCCATTATAACTTTCATGAAAGCTGATGCATCCTAGTCTCATAACTATATACCTGTCAGGGCTTTTGCAGATAATGCGCACTAAAGAAATCCACCAGGTTTTTTTATTACTTGTAAATGAATGGTAACTGCACGCAACATAGGACTTGAGCGCATTCACTGGCTTCTGTGTTATAAGAAACAGAAATGTGACACTTTACGTCATAATAAATATTAAAAAGGTATAGCCGTTTCATGTCTTAACGAACCTCTACAAAACATAATTACCTTCTGCACTTCCCACTCCACCTACAACAGTCTTGATGGAGCGACCGCTAAATAGGCGGACCCGATAGATCTCCCGCTTTCCATAATCAGAATAGAACATCATTTCTGCTTTGGCATCCATCTCAACGGCAACCAGAAGGGTGCGATTGGAGACAAGATATTTGTTCTTCACTATCTGAGCATCAGGGATGTCTGCAAAATTTGCAGGGAAGCGGATGATTTCATGGCGGGTGACAAACAGGAGCTGGGGTTTGTTAATCTTCTCTTCATCTAGCAAATGGATGAAAAGGTGAGATTTGTTTTGGACCAATACAATTATATGATACCTACCGGTAGTCCATCGTCACATGGTCTTCCTTATTTAAGAAATGATAGTTCTTGACTTCTTGTACAATATAGAGACATTATGATATAATGTCTCTATATGCTTCCAAGGACTGTTATTACCCTGGCTTCAGCTCCATCAGCCATAGCACTCAATGCATTCAAGGATCAAATCCTGCCAGGTACCCACTTACTGCGAGTGAAGCTACATGTCGTCAGAGGACGCGAGGACGTGGTTCTCAATCCATCCTAGACTTCTCCACTAGACAACAACACATCTACATTTGGAACCATGCAAGACGATAGAGTTAGTGCAGGGCATACGAGAAGGTGAAACATACATGTATATGAGGCATTAAGTGTCAAGTTTTCAAATGAATTACTCATAGAATCTTGAATCAAAGCGGATTGCTAGTAAGATATGTACCCAGGAAATCATAAGTTGGGCTAACACAGTATTGACAAAGGAAAAAATCTTTTAACATTTATCAACAGAGACAATAAGTGTTGATGATGACACTAATAGGACTCCGTTCAATTAGGGCACAAGAATTTAATTCACTTATATATATCAACACCATCCTTCCAGATTTCGATGAAATAATGTTGCTTTCCTCTGATGGATCTATAAACTCAAATATTTCACACGTAGTATCAGTTACATGACCCATTGACCTGAGGGAGTACAAAGTCTTTTTTTACCTCTAACACAAGACGTTCCATTCATCGTCAGCTCATAACCATGGTTACACACACACTTGAAGGAGGAGTCTGGGGCGCTTGTACATAGATGCTGGCATGGATTGCTGGCACAGGGAGCTGTATATATGCATGAAATAACACACATCACTGTAAAACCAGAAACTTTGGTATGCATAAAATGTTTGCAAATTTGTGAGTGATTCAGATTCACAGAAGTTTCATGCCGCAAAATAACTGAACCACAATAAACACAACTTACTATTTGATAGAGACATTGTATTAAGCGCTATAAAAAAAAGCGGAATAATACCATGAATGTGTCACTCGCAAAGGTATTTGGTTTTACAGTAGATTTAAAGGACAATCTAATGTTTGACACAAGTTAATATTTTGTCAACATAAAGGCAATAGAATGAAATGTTCATCAGTTGAAGGTCATAGATTTGATAAAATTGTGTAATTGTTATTGATGTATCTATTATCTAGTTGATCTAAGGCAAATTAGAAATGAATACATTTTCTTCAGTGAGCTTTGTAAAGTTGTGTGAGCAGCATATTTCATCCTTCTGTATATTATTTTCTATTTCTATCCTTCTCACATCTTCTCTTTCTATTATTCCATCTGTCAGGCTTTGTTTTTATCCTTCCATATTTTTGTTTTTGTTCCATCTTTCCTTTAATCTATATGTTTCTCCTTTCATTTTTTTTCTATCATTTCATGTGCACATTTCTCAGATGTTTTTTCTATCGTTCCTTCTTAGTTTGTTATCCTCGTTTCATATCAATATTCTTCATACCATTCACTAGTCAAATTAGCCTTGATATGATAATGCCCAATTTGATTATCTCAA